>JASANE010009424.1:0-101254 GCA_030248225.1 Trileptium ribeirensis | reverse complement strand
AAGTTTACTTTGTTTCAGTATTCAAAAACTCTACAGTTTAGCTTGCTATGTCTGTGTGAATGAATCAGCTATCACTATTTATATTACATTATTTTCGCTAATATGTGTGTTCATCGTGTTAGGTATATCATCCGCAAATACGTGGTTTTCGCTGAAATGTTTTGGAGCTAAATAACTCACGATAGTTACGATTCATGACAAGTATATAATCACCACAACTACGTTTAATAACAAACTTATTGAATCGAAACTTTTTGCTGGGTCACGACTGTATGCACTACAATTTGAGTGAAGCATTCAAATTTCTTTAAGGCAGTATGTAGCTATTATAGAACAATTTTACAATTTCATTCTCCGCTACCGGATAAATAAAAAAACTTTGGCCAATTTCAGGAAAGATTCAATAAAACTGAGTATATTTATAATTTTAATAAGAATCATTCAGTGATATTTATTTTTCTTAAGCTACTATTGACTGCACATGCTGCAATAATCAAAATCCGACGTTGTAAACATACAAAAGATTGCAGCAAGATTAGCAGATTACAAGTGTAGAGCACAAAATTTCCAAACTTGTATGACAATAATCAGTAATCAACAATTACGTCGATAACTAACAGCGCAACTTACTTCTACAACAAATAGACTTATAGCCACCTCGGTCAATATAACTTTTAGCGTTGTAAGTGAAATACTAAATATTCTTAGTGAAAGCCTTAGTCTTAGCCAAAGCTTCAAATCTTATATAGCACTTAGATTAAAGCCTAAGCCTAATTGGGGCTGCCGCATCCCGAAAGGTCCACGCTGAGCTGTTAATTTTTCAAATCATATAACGTACTATCTCTAAATATGAGATTGGCCTCTATTTCCACGACATAAACGATAAACGTAGATTCTTCTCGAAACTTGCCGCTACCAAAAGTCGAATTGCTTTGCTGGGGTTCAGTTATTTCTGTATTTGTAGACAAGGTTTCACCGAATCACAAATATTTGCAGGCAATACTCTTGGGGCAACGAATTGATATAGAGCCGAACATGTAAGTATAGATAAATAATTGATATAAACTTGTGTCTCAAGGAGTTTCTTTTTCTTTCCCGGCATAAACTTTATCGCCAAACCTCTTTTTAATTTGAATATTGAGCAAAACTATACGGCTTCCCGGGTGAATTGACTTTCAGCTGTTTTTTCAGCGCTTCACTATATTGCCTTTCAGTGCGATGGACAAAACTGGCAGGACTGTGATAGAGATAACTTTAGGATATTGAGCAACATAAAGCCGCTTACACAGTCTGTATTCCGCTAAACAATTTTGTAGCAGGCATTTTGCCAACATAAGAAAACATAAATTCTACAGTTAAACGGTTATTCAATACTGGATCAAATGGTTAAGGGGGACACGGAAGTTCAAGTTGTTCAAGCAGTGCAGCTATATGTTAGTTAATCATTGTGCTGGGTGTTTTGAATAACGAAAGCTAGAGAGCTTAAAATGTTTGTAATTTAAATTATCAGAAAAGAATTGTAAGTAAACATGCGATTGAAAGGAACATGCGAAACTTGCACTACTTAAGATTTGATCCTAAAAGCCAGTGCCGTTTTACATACGACAAGTGGATTTCGCAGGAAACAAAGCTATCTAACTATAAATAAGTCAGAGATTATGATTTTATGTTTAGATTACACGCACACAACACACCATTAGGATTTTGGAATACCAATGAAAACAAAACATATATTTCGAATTGTTTTAAAACTGAGTTTTTATGCAATATATTTTTCATTTTTTCTAGACTTAAATAGAGTATACGATCTCAACACTATGCCATACGAAAGGAACAAAATTCTCAACAAGCACAATCAACTTCGAAGAATCACTTTCGCAAGCGATATGCAACAAATGGTACGTTAATTTGCTAATTAATACTTTCATTCCATACGCTACAATTGGCTGCAGGACATATTGCGAATCATTGTGTTCTTTATGTTTGTCATCTGGCGTAAGTTTGCGAGTCTGTTGTTTTAGCTCATTTTGCGAGATTCCTTAAGGAATCAACCGACAGTGGATTGTGTAGGTTTGGTTAGCTCATTATGCGGTCAGGGTTCGATTCCGATTTGACTCTGCCAAACATGACACTGTGCTAAATACACAAACTATATCCCAGAGGTGAGACGTTGATTGCTTCTTGCTCAACTTAACTTAGTGCGCATTCTATATAATGTGAGGCAATCTTTTAGTATTGCAGGGAATCTAACGACAATGACAAGATTTCAAGCCACGTGGATTGACTACTAAGCATAGATCGGTGCCATTGTTCTAAAATCTATATCTACTTTAATTTGACGAATTATTATGTGTTTTACGTAGCTCTGAATACACTGTTGCTCAGCCGTGATTCTACGTTAGACATATATAATGCTCCCAGTCATGCGCTGGACGTAGTGCCAAACAAAATGTCAAAATGTATAAACATGATGGAAAACTTAGGAACTCAGCGAAGCATTTATTAACAACAAAATACCGTTGCTGATAAACTTCCTGGGACAAGCAGCATGTTGTTTTTTATGTTTTAGGTATGAGTCGAATCGTCTGCAGATGCTGTAGGACGCTATGTATCGATAAGTAAATCAGCACATAGTGGACGATCTAGTCTTGGTAATTTATTTTCCCTGGTGTCAAAATTTTTGGTGCTATAGTTCGATTCAATTTCTAGACTTCGATCGACTGATCCAAAATTTTTATAACGTAATTTAGTTTGAGGTATGGTACGAATCGCAGATGCTGCGCGACGCTATGCATCGGGATGTAGTTTACCGCACAGTAGACGATCTAGTCACGGTAATTAATATTCCTGGGTGTCGAAAATCTTTATCGGTATAGTTCGTTTCAATTTCCGGACCATGATCGAATGATTCAAATTTTTTATAATGTATTATCGTTTTAGGTATAGGACGAATCGGTTGCGGGTGTTGCACCGCTCTATACATCGAGATGTAATGCAGCACATACTCCACCATCTAGTCACGGTAATACATTTTCGTGGGCTGGCGAAAATCTTTAGTGCTATAGCTCGTTTCAATTTCCGGACCTCGATCGACCGATTCAAGATTTTTATAATGTAATCTCGTTTTAGGTTTGGGACGAATCGCTGGCAGATGTTGCACGACGCTACGCATCGGGATGTAATGCAGCACATAGTCGACGATCTAGTCGCGGTAACCAATTTTCGTGGGTTGGCGAAAATCTTTGGTGGTATAGCTCGTTTCAATTTCCGGACCTCGATCGACCGATTCAAGATTTTTATAATGAAATTTCTTTTTATCATTACGGTTCGAATACTTGTGCTCCGGGACAAGTTTGTGGTCATTACACTCAGGTATTATAAAATATAGCATTTTAAAAATTTCTGAAATAAGTATTTTTGTTAAAACTAAAAGCCAAATATCCTGATATTATCAATGAATGGTCTAAAAAGAACATATTACAATGAAACAATTGGTAATTTATCTACAAAAATGAAGTTCAACTTAACCGGAATTTGTACGTACGCCATATTTATTGATTATGCTCTCCACATAGTGGATATTTCAATATTACTCTTCATCAAGCAAACATAACAAAAATAAAAAAATATATTTCAGTATTTAGAGAACGGTTTATTTTGGCTTAGTACAAAAATAGTACAAAAATATACAAAATATAGTTTTATGTTAATGTATTTATTTTTGTTGACAGTAGACAAACGACGTTGCAGCTTCAACCCTGGCAATTAGTTTTGATCCGTGCCATGTTGGCTATATAAAAGTGATTAAATGTACTACGTAAATATTACTTAAAATTTAAAGTTGACAAATAGTATATAATGTGTTAACTTCAAAATCGTTTGTCATCAATGAACTAAATTTATATACTAGGATGTTGATTGCGTTAGAAGTTTTAGAGAATGCTTGAATAACTAGCTATAAACTCGTTCCAACAATAACGCGTTCTCTGTTTATACTGATTCAAAACAACACGGCGGCTGTGTGAGTTAATATCAGTAAAGGGAATTTTCATCTCCATAATTTTAGAAAGCAGTTTGCAGAATGCTTTTAAAGTAGCTTCTAGGACATCGAAAAATACTTTATAATATATCATGGCGGTGATACAAAGCGAAATGACGCCATGCTATAGGTACTGGACGACGTATACGCTATGATTTAAATTTGTTTTAAATATTTTTGTATACTGTGTGTCTTATTATCTATAAGTTTGTTCTATACATATAAATTGCGTTTTAACTGTTATTTTGTACGTTTAGGGCTTATAACTTTTAAAAAATGTTTTTACGCGTCCACTGGCGTAGTGGAATTTAACTCATTTTCCCGCAGCAAAAAGGTCGATGTTTTTGAAACTTGATTGTTTCGATAACGTCCGAAACTGAAAATTTAGCACTTCAAATGTCGGGGAGAGTTTATTTAAAGGAAAACATTGGATTGTAACCTGACAAGACATTCTTTTCATGGAAGGACGTTCAATGTTAAGTCAGATAAAAATAGAGAACGATTGTAGCAAACACTCACGGCTGCGCTGGAAATAATACAGTACGGATTAACTTAAATGAACTATAAATATATATATCACAGGATCAGCGCATTAACCGGAAGATTTTATTTCATATTTTTTCTATAACTTATAGATTGTTTGGGCTAAAACATGTGCGGTTGGCTGTGCCGTAGCAACGTGTAATCAGCTTATAAACAGTTTCGGCATTTCATCGGGAACTTATGTTGTTTGTAATTACGGGCCTGGGTAAGTTGAAAAACGTGCGTGTTGTTTTATCTAATCTATAAATGCTTTCAAAACAAATCTGAGCTTTTCTGTTAAAGATCAGAGTGGAAGAAATTAGCTATATCGAACTAATAGTACATCTCGACTAACCGTAATTCACAGAAGATTTCACGTGAAGCTGAAATATAAAATTTATACGTCTCCTGAATAAGAGAAGGTACTTTATGGGAGGTTCCAAATTCAACACCGAAAATGTGGATAGCAATAATGAGAATCTGCCACTAGTGTTAAGCAACGTTGGTGGAACCTCTCGGCTAGTCATGGGCATCGAATAGTAAATTGCTACGCGAGTCCAGATACTCGACTAAACTACATGGGTACCTTATTAAGTACTTGGGTAAACCGGTACCGGATTACCAAACACTAACTTTGGTAGTTCCCATAAGCCGCAGGATCTACTAGAATTTACGTATCTTCGACTTTCAAAATAGGTACCCAAGTCTGTAAATAAGGCTTGTAGCTTGCAATCGCGCCGACCTAAAAGAAATTGTATCCTTCGGCCCACCATACAGTACTGCGCGCTGACATGCACGTTTAGGGCAAGGAAAACGGTTTGAAAAACCAAACAAGGTCAAATGGGTAGCGCAGACTGAGCTATGCGATCATACGATAATAATGCAAGTTCGGAAGATGAAAAGAAAATGTGCTATTATAGAAAATATTTATATTCTAATATAGATTCTATAATGCCACCATACAAAATAAATATCATCACCGTCGGGTTTGTTTAAGGTAATATTAAACTGTAATTCTGCAAAAAGTAGCTTTGACCCCTCTAGTCCTGAACTCAATGATGGACACATACACATGCTCTTCCGAACTGTAGGCAAGGGTGACTGTCGCCTAGGAATCAAAACTTGGTGACAGGCACTATTTTAAGCATGATACATCGTAGGACGTTCCAAGTTGAAAATCAATAATTGTAAGTTTTCCGCTAAAGATATATCATACTCATATATGCCGAAGCAGTAGGTCAGGGAATGGGCTACCACATGAGGCTTCGGACTCCATCCCGAGGCCCTGGTCTACCTCCTGCCCGAGAGTACCACCCTACTCTCGGAAGCTTCACGCCCGCGCGCGGAATGCGCACTGAACATTTTTGCAAAAACAGTTGAAATGTGGCAAAAATTTGAAAAAACTTGGGATGAAATTGGCAAAGATGAGAGTGCCATAGGAGATCATGGATATTTTATCACAATCCCTTTCCCTGATAGCCTTCCCTTTCCAAGGGTCTCTGCCCTTGAGCCGGCACGATCCCTCCTCCTCGCCGATCCCGGCTACCTCACCCACCGAGACCTTGGAGCCTCAGCATGTGCGATCATACGTTTCTAGGTTAATACTGCATTAATGCAGATTTTTATTACAACTACGACTACAACTCACGAACGAGCAGGCGGATATAACTACTTTTGTTTCCATATGTTATGTTTAACCATCAGCACATTTATTTAAGAGCATTTTATTTGTATGTTTACTTTGCCGTGTTCCAGGGTTAATCATATCCAAGTAGACCAAAAGTCAAGTAGAATATTGTTTCCATCTATCACAGCGATTACGCTCTGTTTATCGTAACCAATATTTACTACTTATCAATCATGGAAATTATTAGATGTTGTTTGAGATTATGAATATACATTTCAGTACTGTTAGCTAGAGAAAACACGCTATCAGGCTTTTAGCGCCACCAATAGAACGAAAATAGAATGTCAAGTTTGACACAGATTGAGTCAAAAGTTTTATTCAAATCGAGTTATAGTTACACTGAAGCTTTGGGTTAAAAAAGGCCGTTAAATAGACAAAATTTTCCAAACCGTTTTACTGTCCATAAAGATTATCGCGTATTTGGGTATTCATAAACACGTAAACGCTTCAATATTTGCAACATTTTTTCATTACATCATAGTTTGTGTATAACAAATTCTTAATTCAAATAAAGGTTTTGCTTTACTTTTGTCTCCAAGATCTATCATTTGTCGTGCAACCGGCCTTCAAAACTTACACCCGACCCGTGCAAGAAGTTTATGCTTACACAAACCATTTTAGAATATTTAAATACGGTATTTACACAGGTTGTTCAATGCTTTAAAAATTTTTGACAAACCGTGTATTTTATTGATATCTAGCGCCCCATGGCATCTTTAGGGGCGGACTTAACTATTATTTTAGGCTGGATACACTATATTGAATACGTATATTGCAGGATGGGGCATGCGTTCGTTGTTTTTTCTTCACTATTTGCTCAGATTCAGCACAAAAGTTCTAGAACTTAAACTATTGTAATTAGCTGCTAATTTTGTTACTAATTTCTCATTTTAAATTTTATTTTTTTTGGAATGAAACCTGTTCAATTGTGAATTGGCGATATTCCATACATGCTCATAGGACGGTAGAGCGGTTAGCGCGTGTACGCCTTAACTTGTGCGGTATTGTTTTTGGCTAATACTGTCGTATGCTGAGTTATTTCCCTTATTTGTTGTATGTTTGACGTGAAATGTTAGTTCAGCTATCAATATAATTACACCTGTTACACAAACATATATTGTAGCAAGGAATAAAAATGAACGTGATAAGTGATATTCAGATATTCAAGAGGTACATATGTAATAGTAGTAGCACAGCCATCGAGCGTTACGAGATTTGTACACACAGTTGTAACGAGTTCAGACGAGTGCGTCAGCAAGCGTTTGGAAAAATTAAACAACACAATCGTGCGTGTAAATCACTTAACTCACGCCTGGCTGTTCTACGACTGTTCCCGAAGTTTAGAGTTAAGCAGTGTTCTGCAACACAATTATTTCAGCTGATTTAGCTAAACGTGTGTTAAATCATTTGGGTTCACGGCTTTACTATACAAGCTGTGTTACAACTATACTTATTAAATATCGTTTAAAATTATATACAAAGCGTCAGCAAGTGACGAAATCTCAACTACCGTCACACGAGTAAACGGTACCACACAATGCACAATTAACCGCTAAATTCTATGGCTAACACCATGAAATAACCGCTACTCGCGTAAATACATCTGGCTATTTATGACAATGTCATTAGTTCTAAGGCTTCAATAAAATCTCCGATCCTGTTTAAGTGTATATTCTTACGAAAATACTTGAATCTATTTCTTTTACAGGATTTGGAGCACTGTGACCATTTGCATTTAGATTACATTTTCATTGAAAGCTATTTTCAGGAGCCAAAAAGGGTGATTTCCAAGAAAAATATTTCATTTAGTTAACAAAATTCTCAACTGACCGTCTAATTATTGAATGATAAACTTGCATTGAACACAATAATGTCAAAATTATACTGTGCTGAAAGTCATCGTCTCGAAAAATTAGTAGCAGACAACTTTCAGCTTATTTACTTTAGTTTAATTAGCGTAGTTCAAAGCAGGAATAAATTGTGAAAATATAATCTTAGTGGCTGAGATTTAACTTATTATTGATTTTTAGTGCTGGATAACAAATGGCAAGCCAGTGCTCGACACCATGTCGGTTTCCTTGCGACCTTGAGACAAGTTCACTGTGTCAAAAATATAAAAAGGTTTAATTGTCGAAGCTTCGACTAAATCCCGAAGTTTAGAGTTAAACAATGCTCTGCAACACAATTATTACAGGTTTTTGGGCATAATTTCCGATGTATATAAATATATTGATGGATTTTAGCTAAAGCACTAAAAGTGTCAAATAACTTTAAGGTAATATGAACATCAATTTAATATCAGCTCTGGGGTAAATGAAATGTTCGTCACTGAAAAGAAGCTGAAATTCGCTGAAATATTGAATTTGGCCACATAATTGGAGTAAAGTGTCCACTGTAAAAACAGTAAATATGGCATTAAGCAAGGTCCTCCGGTATCTTATGATAGCACAAATTAGAGATTTCACGTTACTTGCCATTTCGTACTAGTGATACCGAAAACCTTGAATCGAACTGATAACATATTTCAATTTTTAATGATGATTCAGCAGTTCTCGTTCACGAACAAAAGGTCGTGATCTCAAACGTATGAACACGTAAACGCACAGCCTAAGTAGCATTATATGTACTAAAAGTCATTTTAGCAAACTCGGTTAATCCATTGCACACATACATTCTTTGAAATATTATTGTAAATCTTACATAGCGTAAAATGGTCAAAATGATGGTTTAGTGGTAGAAAAAATAGTAGGTGACGATTTATAAGTACGTATCTACACCGCAATAGCTAAACACGTCAAGAGAAACATTTTGAGCCATCGGTGAGACCGATGCAATCCGGCTACTGAGTAACGACGATTAAAAGTCACATCGTGAATTATTTACACTAGCTAAGGTGACCTTAATTAAATGATACAAGGTCCTACTACCTGCGGTAATTAAGAATATTTAATCCGCAAGCGTTTTAGCTCAGTGAAAAAGACGCCATAAGCAATTAGTTTACGCCGAATTGAAGCATATTCAATGTCCCGAAGTTATACTTAGGGTGCGGGTGCTGATTTCCTGTTTCGTGGCAATCGCAGTTAGATGTGCCAAAGCACAAGCCGCGAAAGACGCGAGTTCCGACAGGGATATATTCTTTACTTTTCGAGCACTACCGTACCCGTTGTAAAGGTGGGTACCATGCATCAGCGTGACCTTGTCTGTTCCGTAAAGAGATTACGTGCACCTTAGGGCTCTAACACGTGTCTGCATGATCGTTGGGCCCCCGACGCTGGCTCCTGCGCCGCACGAGAACAAAGCTCTCACACAAAATATGCCGAAATTATTTTCTGAAACATCTGTCTTTTGATTATTACAGGTGTTCTTGTGCTTCGTATTTAATACCAATTCGGTGAGCAACAAAAACCACTTATTTGAGCGACAAAATACACTCGATGATCTATTTGCCTTCTAGTAGGTATGAGCACTATATTTTCCTGCAAACCGGCACAGCGTGTGTGTGGTCTTACATTCTTGCATAAAGTTTGAAGTCACTCAGAACATTGCCAGCAATACCCGTCTAACAACTTATCACTAACAAAGGTGCACTACAGTCCTCAGAGAACATAAAGCTTGAAAATATGGCATGTCATACAAAAGCTTGTTACTTTCAAAATCATAGGACAGTAAGTAGAACAAAGCTATTCCCAATTACGGTTGCACCTCTAGTGCACTAAATTCGAGAAAATATTTGTACCAAATCCGCAGCCTTATAGAAAGAAGCATAACCCATTATGCTATTTTGCCACAAAAAATATGGTCACCAAGTTGTGCCTTTTCCCAGTTTTGTCTATGTCTAGGTTTAAGTTTGCGATACCAACGGTCCAGACAAATTTCTGCCCATTTCTGCATTATAAACTTGTAGTGACTATTACAATGGTAATTTGTTAGATAGCCAGTCCTCACGATTATGTTTAGATTTTGTATATCTTTTTTATTTTTGTTTTTCCTTTTTTCAATTATCGTTAAAGTCCAACATTTTTTGATGTAGTTGGGAATTGATCGATTTAAGCGATTAATATGCTACTAGTAAAATAGCTAAGTAATTGCTGCTAGATTTCATTCGTATATGAAATATTTTAAAGGTACTACGTCGTGCTCAGTGCGAAAATTATATCTACATTACTGCGAATAGTAGTTCTTAGTAGTTCTTAGTAGTAGTTCTTTCTGTTTCAAAGAATATAAAAAGGCTAGGCCAAAATCAGCGTATTGATGGCAGTGCGATAGGTGGATTTTGCCTAAACTACGCATTCTACAATTTTTTACTACATGATAACAAACTTGGCTAACTCAACTTCTTATCAGGTTCATGAGGTCAAATGAAATTTTCATTACAAACAAATATATGCTATTTTTAACTTTCACATTTAAGTATTAACAGATGATAACGAAAAATTCACCGTAAGTTGTATGAAAGGCTTCAGTACAATAATATTCAAATATGCTTAGCCATAACATTTGGAATAACTTCGATGATAGTAAACGAAGCATGTTGCCCAATGCAAATTTTTGCAAAAATTAACACAAATTGTGTAAAAAGTCGACATACTCAGTCATGTTTCTATGGCAAAAGTGAACGATAAAATATTACGCGGCACGAAATTGGCTCAAGTGTTAATAAGTTAAGTTATTTGCAGGGGCAATCTTCGAGGCCGCCGACCGTATAGAATAGGACCGCCATGCTCGAAATGCCAGGGTCGGTGCATAAACGGCCTTTGTGGTATGTGTGTTTATTAAAATCCTACAAACTAAATGTTAAAAACTGACATTAAAGATTCTATGAAATCGGAATAATTTCGTTTTATTGCCTTTGAAGCTGAGATCAAGGGCTAATAGAAATTTCTTAAAGCATTCGTGGCTCCTGAGAAACTGTCAAGCAAGGGTTTTGTTTAAGGTATTGGTATTAAACGCAGGCTGTATATTATTCGTTAGTGGTACGTTTTTCAGGAAAAGGTATTCGGAATGAAAATTTTATGCCTCTCTTGTCATGTGTTTTAGTAGCGGGTCTTTACCTTAGCCCTCCGATACCTAGGCTGAACTTGGCCAATGTTGAAAATACAGCAACAATTCTGGCTCTATTTGACTCAGCTGGACAAGATCGTTCATAATATTGGAGGAGGTCTATTTGGAGGAGGTTTATGACAAAAATTTTTTTTATTTTTTTGGGTTTCCATTGGTCCCATCTCGGTACCGAAAATTCGAAAAAGAATTTCTCAATAAACGATAATTTTAAACACTGAAGAGCTGAGTTGAATGGTGTAAAATCACCGCAGTAGGTTACGATTTAAGAAGTTAATAATATTTATATATAATGCTAAAGCCTAAGACTTTGTCTAAAGGCTATGTCTTTAAGCCGTGAACATATTGCCATTTACTAGTTTACCTATTTCACCATCTTTCTGCTCAGCGCGTCAATGCTGACAAAAATGTTTTTCTAAATTTTTGGGCACTTTTGCTTTCACTAGAGACCACAATCATATCGGGTTATGTTCAGGCAGGGTCGGGTTGGGTTGAAGTTTGCCGGGTTTCGGGTAGGGTGGGGTAATGCTCCCTAACATCCAGTTTAGGGTAACCACACTAATTAAAAAACTGTACCACCTAAGAATGTTCTCTTAAATTTCTGAATGGGGGTAGTGCGAGACCACCGGTTTACTGTACGAGGGTAGACGTTCATTTAGCTGTCCTGACCTGGCACAAACTTAAACTTGTAGAATATGCGCATAATTATAAATTGTTTTATATTTCAATATGGCAGTATTCTGTTTCACATAACTAGTTGCTTAATGTTAAAATATTTGATTGGGTGATCTACGAATGTCATTGCTTAATCCTTTTTTATAGATTTATTACCATTTTAAGTTAATGTTTGTTTTTATGAAGATTCGACTATAATTTTAATCACGGATTAAATCACTATCGTCACTTAAGGTAAAGTAGCGCGTTCTTCATCCCAATAAAGTATATTTCAATCACATGGGACATAGGAAAAATAAAAACTGCATGATCTTAGGACACACATTTATCTATTCAATAGCTGCAGTTCATATTTATGTCTATATAATTTTTAAGAAATCTTTTATACTAGAGTATTTAAAATTGTATGGGGAAATTTAATGTTGCCTGTGCGATTTAACTGTGAACCCTTGGCCAGTAATCCTACATAGTTTTATACTTCATATCCTACGTAGCACACAAGGAAATCGTTTTTACCAGTAGCTGATTTGGAAAATGTTACAGTAGCTAAGTTCGCGGAAAACTATATAACCTTACACGCAGGTTTACGTCATGCAAAACTATGTTGAGATTCATGAATAAAACAGGAGATAGCCAAAGTTCGTGTTAATTCGTGTTATCTGCAACTGTTTGGGATTCAATAGTAATTTCTTGCATATCGTTTAAGAAAACCAATGCTACAAACGCCCACCTATACCAAAGAAGAAAGTAGTTTCACCAGCTGCCAGATTGTCTGAACCACCAACTCGAACCTACCAGACCACAAGAGATTGTCGAGATAAGGATTTGGATTGCCAAACTTTTGCCGTATACGGGGAATGTATACGAAATCCTGGTTATATGCTTGAAATGTGTCCACGTGCTTGCAAATTAGCTCGTTGCGAACAACTCATAGAAAATACAGTAACTACTACAACATTGGTGCCACAACGAAATCAGACAAGTATGTGAACTTGTATGGGGCTATATAAGAAAAATTTGCTATAACTTATATATAAATGGATTTTAACGGATAGACGTTGCTTCCGTTACTGAATGTAGTGGTGCGAAACTTGCCCTGTACATATATTTATATTCAATTAGTGCAAAATAGTGACAAATATTTTTTGCCCATCTGTTGGTCGCATAACTCTCCACCAAATAGGTGGAATTTAGCAATTTTTTAATCTTCGCATAATGGAATAATAGAATACAGTTGTCCACCTAGTTTTGTATTTGCGCTGCTCTAATGCTTTCGTAGCTAAATGATTACCAAACTGACACGAATTGGAGATTTTTGATTCGGCCATTTGGGGTCACAAAACATTCTAAGCTAAACTCTTGCCAGGGCCATCGAATCGAAAAATGGAAACGACCATGCATGATCGCCTATAGCTACATCACTTTGGTGGTTTTGGTTTTGTCAGTGCAACCATTTCAAAAGTTTGCCGTAGCCAGAGGTTAAAAATACCCCCAAAATGTGAAGGTTTCAAAATTTTGACACAAAGTTAAGTTTCTTAGTTGCTGGGGCGAACTTGGGATTAGAGGATTATTTATTCCGTTAAACACGCTGGTTGCACCGTTTTAACATCATACTGGGTATGTTATTAGATTTGCCGGATGATACTAGAGTAAAATTTGCCAAATTTTAGCACCAAAAATAGTTGATTTTTGCCACTTTTTCAATATGAGCATGGTGATTTCAATATGAGCCACTTTTATGTGCAGGTGATCAGCCTATGACTATATATTATATAGTTGCTGATTACGATAAAAGCAACTGTATTTGCGTGGTTTGTATCAAAAATGCCATTGCTGAGAATCTACAAAGTAACAAATCACTCTTCCAGTAATAAAGTTTAATAAAACTTGTGATTTATAAATTTTAACAGCTTTCGGCGTTTCAATTATTGGAGGATGAAGAGGTCTACCGTTTCTATATTTATTTTAATGGTTGTAGTGTTGCCGTTAATTCACTGAACATGTATTAGCGTTTACTATGCGTTTTCAAAGAACCGAACTTGGTTCTTTTCCAGTAATCACTAAGCGCAGTTTGGCTGACTCGCTCCGGTTTCCCTCGATATGCGACTAACAAGTTCACAATAAATAATATATCACTTGATTTTAAAGACCTCACATCGCTTGCGATACTGAGTGCTTGCAGTAGTGCGACACTGACACCATATTTATATATAGGCATAAGTGCGCGTAGGAAGTTAGAGGTTATCCTCTAAGGCTGCGACCTTTTTCCAGCCAGATTTACCCCAATCATAAGTTCCTAAGAATTTAGATATTTGTCCAGTCTGACTTCACGCTGCCCGAGGATCTCTCCGCGGACGTTCCGTCTCCCACCGGAACCATCTATCCTATCCCCCAAGCCAAGGAACCACCGCCCACCTTTGATATATGGTCATTAACAGTATCTGGACAATCTATATTTGTTATCTCCTGCAAACCATTTTCAGCGCTTTTATTGCTTTTGGGTTTGAAGAAATGCCATAAAGTTCTATAAAACCTACTTCATAGATGCTGATACGTCACCCTTCATGTCAATCCTGTGTAACATTTTAGTTATGTTTACACTGTTACCTTTTTATAAACGTTCTCATTTTCAGAGACGAACTTTTCACATAATTTGGTTCGCTGCAAACTTCTAATTAATACTGTCAAATTCATACGCCCTTATGACATATGCTTTAGGAATATAACCGCTTTCATCTGGTAGGATGGTGAGGACAGCACAATACAAACCCTAAGCGGCATCACTGCTACTCCGACACTCGTTGATGTAAATATTTACGTTCGACACTACGTTGTATCATACTAAAGTGCTAAAAATTTAAACGAATAAATTGCTGGTACACCAAGTTCTGTACTAATGTCCGTGAACTATTTTACTCGGACTGAAAAAATATCAAAATCTCGAAAACGACACGTCCTGAACAAATTCGAAATCTAAATCGCGATTGTTGTAAACCCTGTAGCCGATACGTATACTGCAATGCACAGTTGTTATTTCATGAAACGTCACATTTCTATTGATGTACATTGAACAGATATGAAATCATTAAAATATTTATTCTGAAACTATTATGTCATTGCCCGCGTGAATTTATGTGTATTTCGTACAATCTTGAACATACTTTTGCCTCAGCGGCGTTTAGAACATGGATGGTTTGGGTGGGAGCCTTGTAAGCTATCCACTACGCCATTTGGGAGCTGTTGCGTAGGTTATTTAAGAACCTCGCAAAGCCATGAATAACAAATCCCATGCAAACGCACGCCCACAACAAATTCAATTAGCTCGTTGCTTCGCAATATACGCTGCATCAAATGTGCTACACTATACGGCAAAGGATTGGTTAATCGAGTGATGGTCTAAATTTTGCTTAACAGCGTTTTGCCAAATGTCCTAGACTGTAACAATTTTTTGGTGTTTGTCGTCAGATGCATTATAAGTTTTGAATTAGCGGAATGCACTAGCTATTGTAGTGGAGTGAGTCGCAAATTTACACTACAGAATTTTCGCAGACCACATGAACGAGGTGAACTGTAAATATTTTCTGCATATATGCTCATTGAAGAGAAGGGATTACCCTCACTGAGGCTTCGAATACCCAACCGCTACCGTGAAGTGCCGATCCCTCGCTAGCAGGTCCCCAACTCTCACGTCAGATGCAGGCAACTTTCCTATACCATGGCGTCGAAGGCGCCGCACCACCACCCCGTTTTCCCCGCCTGATCCTCTCGGGAGGCCGCAGGCCGACCCCTCGAGGACTCGGTTAACCTCAGGGCCTCTAACCTCGAGGTTGTATGATTGTCTGCTTTGTTAAACGACATTTGCAAGGGAAACAGTAAACTTTCACAGCTATAATGGTTCCTATTAAAAATATAATAACCAAAATTTGCAATGTATGTGGATGTATCAATGTTATGTATATAAATGTATCAATATTATATGAATAATATCAATATTCATATTATCGCCAGAAAATTGTGAACTTGTCGTTATAGCGCTGTCCGTCTGTGTATAACTGCACCACGTTTTCAAGTCACCATACGCTCGCAATACCAGGTGGATCATTTATTTAAGGATTGAAACAGTCACATTTGACATAACTTGAATTTTGTTCCTCTTCCAGTTGCGCATTCTATTGAAGTAATTGATTATACAGCGACTTGTTATAATTCAGGCCGAACTTTTTACCGCCAAATCGTTCCAGTTAAACAAAATCCTTGAGGCAATACACTCGAACTATGCAGCTCACTTGTCACAGCGGTACCAGTGTTTCCGTTATGTATATAATTTCTACACCTATGTTGCATATTTTCACAGAAATATCAAGTCGCAGACGTGACGGACGATGTTGGGATAGTGCTACGAATTGCAAGTACTGGGCCTCTATTGGCGAATGCCTTCGAAATCCATCGTATATGAATACATTTTGTCAACTATCATGCAATGCTTGTACTACGACAACATCTATAATTGCTCGTGGTTCAGTAATAATTTCGTACAAAATCCAAAAGACGACAACTCAAAGGCCAACCGAAATTATTTGCAAGGATAAAGATTCAGAATGTAAAAATTTCGCTGATCTTGGTGAATGTGAGAACAATCCAGCGTGGATGCTGCCTCACTGTCCGAAATCTTGTCGAAAGTGTTAGCAACCGAAATCGCTGAATGAAATCTAATCCATCCGACAGCAACGGCTTCTGAACAATTACAGGATCATTTCACAAATTCGGGTATAGTTTTCTACCAATGATAGAAAACGATTTGTTTTAACGGTACTATACTGGGACTGTATCGAACTATTCGTAACCATACGATGCGGCTAAAATGATTGGGAGAATGGCGATGATTATTGCGGCCCTGGCGATACAAGCCATATCAGTAGGCAAAAAGTTTAGTTAACATTCCTGACAGCATATTTAAAAACCTTGGATCTTGTATAACAGTAAATAGCGCTTAACATATGTTAAATTATCAGCATTGTATGATGTCAAGGTTACGTGAAATTCTGGAATTAATTAGAATATAAGATATATGCTTTCTCACTCTTAGAATAAGCTCATTTTGCGATACCAGATTTAAGTGTTGCTTATTAAGCATCGTGATATAAATGCTCAACCTGTTAGAGCAGTCTTAATATTTTTGTACTGTGTTAGTTCACTGCAGCCAAATTAAAAAAATCAAGTTTATCAGAGTTTGCTATCAAAGCCTTTTTAGTGGCCTCCTATTTGGAATAATACTACACAAGAATATTTCTGAACATTGAAGATTTAACTTTCCACCATTTTTAGACTTAGACAAAATTGTTTGTACAGATTGCTTTCCAGCTGAGTTGTCTGCCTACTAGTAAGACATGACATCATTTGTTTTTCTCCGCAATGAAGCAACCTCAATTTTTTTACCATTCCCAAAATATTAATCTGATCATATATGGTTTAGTAGAGATCTCTCCAATCTATACTGGTGTAAGATATCAGTTAAACAGAAATGTAATTCATATTAATATCAAAACACTACGTATATTTACTGTTATTAAAAAACCGCTACATATTTGCTACATTTTAATAACAGATGTTAGTCACAGTTTTAACCATATTCACAATATTTACAAAACGGTATGGTGTACTTGATCCAAACCATTGCATTTGACTTTATATATATTTGATTTCTGATATTTGCCAACTTTGTGCTACTATGAATGTATATACCATTGCATATAATCATTATCCGCATTAACGCAATATTAACAATGATTGCGAGAACATAAGGGAAATGTATACCTATAATTATTCACGCTGTATTCATCGCCTAGCTTATCCAAAGGGCAGCTTCAATATTTTAACTGATATTTGGGACTGCCACAAATGTGAAAATAATTTTTCCATGCATTAATTTGAGAATAGCTTATATTTTACTCAATAGAAACGCTAAACCAAAATGGAAATTCCCGCGAAACATCAAATGATAACGGTTTCTTTGAGTTATAAAAAAATTCGGCGACCACCCTTATACAGCAAACAGTAGATATCACCTAACATATATCATCTAGCATATATCAAATATATATACATACATATATATATATGTATATGCATGCATGTTATATATATACATATTTGCTATGTTAATTGTGATTGGAATTTATGATCACTGCCATGTCTTAACAAAACAACACCAAATACTGAGTGAGATAATTTAACATTGCCCCGTAAAATGTACACATATATTCGTTTAAATATTACATATACTTGAGAACATACATACCTGACATAGTTCAGTCATTCTTGACACATTGTGTGACGTGATATAGTTCTAAGGTCCAAATTAAGTGAAAAATCAAACTGAAATGTACAAATATAAAATAACGTAGATAATGTGAAAGAGTAGAAAGCTACAAAATTGTGTATAGTATTGCTATAATTCTCTATGAACCATTTATGACGTCAATCAGTGGGGATTTACGTATCGATCAAGAAATATACGTTACTAGGAGTAGTAGCAACGGTAACACAAAAGCTTGACTGCAAGTCACGCTCATTAATTATTAAGCTATTTCACAGATATTGCGCAAATACTTACGGATCTTGGCATCCGAGCATCATAGGTATGCACCCGTACGATAGACGGTGAATTTAGTTCAATCAACGCTTCACAAATTTATTGTTTATTGTCGAGCAAATTCAAGCTTTGAGAGGCTAATATCACTTAATTCGACACAAATTTCGTACATTTACCTACACACATAGATTGTGTGTACACGTTTGCAACATAAAAGTTAGAATTATTAAAAGATATCAAAAATTTAGCGCAGAATTGACTGCAGACTATGATAACTTACTGCGAATCTGGACGTGTACGAAACAAATTCCGAAGTCTATGGTTAATCGTATTGAAACAACTCAAATTGAGAATACGCCTGAATCAAATTTTCGTAATACAATAAAAATTACTAGAATATTTTTAATATTTTGATTAGTTTTACTGTGCGCAACTGTCAATTAACCGGAAGAAACATAAATATAGGTAGAAATTTTGTGAATGTTACTCTTGTAAGCAATGACAAAAACGCTTAAAATAATGTTGATTATAAATAGTTATCGTCTGTGAAAATGCGCTCTCTGTTTCATGCATTTAACATGTTTATATAACGGGTTTATTGTGTGATACGTTTCAATAAACTGTGCAAAACTAATGTAATATTTAAGTAAAGAGCTGTGAGTGGTGTTGCGTTTACCTAACTATTAAATGTATAACCGATTCTTAAGCTTCGAGCTAGTGTCACTGTTATTGAGCTTATTTTTAGGACAAGATGAATCTGGTACCGCATTTTTCAGCAACTGGTATCCAACTGACTTCATAATGGGTGGTATAACTAGTCTGAAATCAAGACACATAAGTACTAATATATTTTATATGGGTTAAACCATGCATACAGCACAGGGGTTTGCGGAGCTGCCAGTTGGGGACTCGGACCCATCTGTCGAGGTGCTGGCTTCCCACCTATGAGGGTACCACATCGCCTCCACCGTACCCATAGGTGCTTTTTGTGCGCCGAAGAGACCGCATCCCCTCCACCCCTCCTGGCCCTACCTTCGGCGACGACCTCTCCCTCCGCCGAACCCGGTTGCCCTATTGATGCCTCGGAGTGTCAGCGTGTATGGGCTAAACCGCGCGGAATGATAATCTGATTGCAGAATTCTGTTACCAGCTTTGTGAGTCAACAATTACGAGATGCATTCTAACTCCAAAATCCACCTGGTGAATTTATTGTCAAAGCAATATTTTTAAATCAAAATTCAGGTAAATTCAGCTCCGTAAAAGCAAAACAGATGTATGTTTTATATGATTTGATTTTTATTCTCAATCGTATGACGCGCAATGGTATATATGTTTGTTAGCATCGATTGTGCTGCTATATAAAATTGCTAAATCTACCCTTCTTAACATATTTTGTGGCATTGATGACCGTAATATTGCTATAATTGCTACCGGCCATAAATTTCTTGGAGTAACATGTTGGAGTATAAAATAAAACGTTTAAAATGAAGTTGATACGTAGAAGGCCAAATAGACATCCAATGCCAATGAGACATTTGTATATACATTAATCAACATTTCGCTGCCTTAAATACAGCGTTTAAACATAGAACTGCCATGTATAAATTACGTGTGATTTGCAGGGCTGATATACAAAAAATTATCAGCTTTAGCAGTAGGTAAGTATTCCCGTAGCTCCTGAGGTTATGAATAGACTTGTCGGCACGCAGACTTGCGTTCTAGTCAACAGTAATTTTCACCTACTAATTAGAATCAAAAATTTAATCCCACGGCAAGTTTTCGGCTTGAGATTACAAACGGGACGGACCGAGATGCTGCAACGCCTTGCCAGCCGCGCCCTTGTCTGAAACAGTATACGAATGTCTAGTCTGGTCTGACAACGAAAACACGCATATTATGCAGTGGCTGCGTGCGTGTAATGCATATGCCTTGCTGTGTGCAAACACAACACACTATAAGTCTTCAATATCGCTTTTTCATTTATAAATCAAGCTAAACACGAATAAGATCGATGTTACCTTAACCTAGAAAGCACTTAGAAACCGAATATTACGAGTTTTCCTTCGAATTTTTCATTTGGTTAACGTGTGGCATGCTCAAATATTTTTTTGAATTTTCACCGTATTTTGCCTTAACTTACTATGGTACAGATCAAAATCCTTGATTTTTTATAAAATTTTTTTGGCCACCTGTTATTTAAAATGTATTTTTGTATTTTATACTTTGTAATAATTAGCTGGACTGAGTTTCATTAGTGTTTTGTTGCTTTGGAACCTGAGAGACAATCTTATTTCAACTCTGTGCTGCAGCCGCTTATTATCCGTCAGATTAGGTATTCCACTGGCTGAGCAAATGCGAATTCGTAAGAGAATTCTAGAAGTATTAAGTAGCATTTCCCAGTCCAACCGGCCAGTGGGCCGGGCCGTGCGGGCCGATACATGAATACCAACGCCCGGCCGAAATCCTGAAAACACTGGGCCTTGCATCGATCTCGATTTTGAACAGGCCGGGCTGGAAAATTTCAATCTTTTTTGTAGTAATCAAGCTAAGATTGCGATACATATTAAGCGTCACATATCACATTAAGTGAGAAACATAGTAATATGCGGAAATACAAAAATCATGGTTTTGATATTTGATCTGTAATTATAAAAATTACTTTGTTCGGGGTTTTGAGATTTCCTCTACATAGCGTAGTTCGCAAAATTTTAACTGTAGTTCAGAAACACTAATGTTTTAACTGCCATATTTTTAAGCTCTTATAAATCAATGATTAGCAGATACGAATAAGATTGAATGCACTTGCTGTATTCAAGCGTAGACATTTGCGTCAATTTCTGTATGTGTATGGCCGCGAGAATAGCGTGATATCAATATAAAACAAGCCGTAATTTTACTATAATTGTCCATATCTTTGTCGTTAGTATTACTACCAAAGGGTTCCTCTACAAAAAATAAGCGGATTCAGTATTAATAAAAATATAAGTGCCATATTTCGAACATTTCTATATTACAAACGAATGAAGTATAAATACTGGTTGATTTCGCCCATATTTTCTAAATTCCTTCATAATTTACATAGAGTGTATAATGACAGTCAATGTAACTGATAGTTTATTGTTCAGGCGATATAAGACGATCAAAATCCCTTTTGATGTTGCTAAAGTTAGCTTAAATTTTTTTCATTTCGTATATATAGCCATGGACCACGTAAACTATAGTAATCTTAACATAGACCAATGATCGTAAGCTTATACAGCTGCTCATTATACTTCTATAATATTAATGTTAGATAGGACTATTTGCACGAGGCAACAGAAGTGTATAAGCCAAATTTTGGGCTAAATATAGACAATATGGATCTGCTCACATCTATAGCTAAATCTATTTCATATGTGGTCTTTAACAACGTTCAGCTTTTGTTTGGAGGTAATTTGTGATGTAAAGGCAAGCTATTTAAAGTCATAGTTGTTCATAATTTTAAACCTTTTAGGAACAGCTTAAGCTAGTGCCAATACATATATATAGCGGTGATGACGAAAGAGGAGGCCCCAGGATTCAATTTTCCAATTTGTTCTTGGCCAAATATAGCAAGATAAGTTTCTTTTACGTTTCCGGAACATAAGAGGTTATGGCCACTGTTGAATACATGTTCGTCCCAATCATTTACACAAAAGTATTGGTCCCACATTAGTTGAATTTAAAGTATCATTGCCACTGCTTATTTTTCGTTATAAATTGGTAAAGTCTCGGCTAAAAAAACTTAATAGATTTTGGTAAACCTATATAACGCTTCAAGTTAGCGCTATTTTGAAAGTTTTCCGGGCTAGGTAAGCTATTTTTGATGAATGAATCTTTCATTTTAGTGTTCTTCTGACATTAACTCTGGCTAATCGAATTTGTTCTACATGGCAAGCAAAATCGAAAAATTTTCAGTCGCAAAGCTAGATTTGCTTTTCCCCGACTCTATGCCTTATTTCAGTTTTCCTGAATTCAAGCTTACTTTCATGGCAAAATCGCTCGAATCTCAACAATTGCTGCTTTTAGTACAAATTTTTGCGTTCTACCCAAAAATCTCAATTCTATGAAGTCTACAGATATATCTTCTTCATTTTGTTAAAAAGAAAGGTATTTGCAACGGCTACGCAATGTAACTCATCTCTCTTAACTGTTACAAGAGTATTCGGCCCCGGTAACCCTGAGGGGCTGTACGTTATAACGCTAGAAAAAAGAACAGCTGAGAGTGGAGGTTCGGGGGCGGCATCCTCCGATTAGGCTTAAGCTTAGTGTAAGTCTCATATAAGGGCCTTAAGGTTTGGGCTTAGTATATCGAGAAGGGCATGGCCTGCATTTTATGTCCGCCCTCACAGTTACCTGGGATTAGTATTCTATACTGAGAAAATGAAAAGAAATGGTAAAGTCGCTTACTAATAAGCTGCCGCGTACTGAAAATGCTCTATACAATATCAGTCAAATAGTACGGCCACGAGTACATAATGATAATAATTTGAATACACTCGCTCACGATGCAGGTGTTGGAAATATACCATTGGTGAAAAGGGTCACAGCGCTCCAGATTTAAATTGTCTTGATAATGTTATCTAATGGAAGAAGTCGCGCATGAGAAGTGATCGTATTAATGCACTAAGCCTTAGTACATAACCCTTATGGTATCGGTAACATTAAATCGGGGTAGTCTACAAAATCAAAATCCACACCAACCCGTACCAGAGCAACCAAGCCAAGGTGGAGCGATTTCAAGGTGCGTCAAATGAGGCGACATTAGAGCAAAACTGACTTAACAGTTCTTCTCGATCGCAGAACTGGGGTTCGAGCAGGGACAAGGCTCGCTCCTCCGCCCTTAGCTAAGTGTCTATCTCACACGATTTAAGAATTATTTAAACAGATTTAAGTTTTTTCATTGTTAAATTGTCATCAAATTTGATATAATACATTTCAAGTTAGACAGTTGAAGTATTGCGTTGAAGCGTGACAGTTTTTATAGCACTAGAACATGTCGGACAGGCTGTAGCGTTTAGTTTTTAACCAGTGCGTTTCGCTTAGAATGATATTAGACGCAGCTTCTAAGGTATCTGTTGCTGTTCATTGAATGAAACATAAAACCCTTTCATACGTACATTTCGTGTACTTTTGACAAATAACTTATATATATTACTGTGTCATATGGCTTGAAATTAAAAGCTTCAAATTTTCACAGACATGAGACTCTGTATCTATTCATGCCCGTACTCAGCACCTTACCTGGAATTTTATTGTGAGTTAAATTGAAATTCTAAAACGAATCAACCGAAAAGTTGTGCTAAATATTAATTTCTCCTGTTTAGTGTAGAATGTATTTGTTAAGGGTGAAAGCATTTGCCCCTCGTTTGCAACTTTTATCGATATACTTCCTACGTCCACAGTATGTATCATCTAATTTGCAAACTGATAGTATATATTAGACAGTACGCATCGCCTACCATATTATTCAGGCACGTAGCTAGAATTTTTAGTAGGGAAGGATAATTCGTCACTAGCTAATTGTCCAATACACCTTCACATTTTACGTCTCAACTTCAGCAAGCTTCGTTCACAAAGGGCCTGACGGAAAAGATATATCTCCCCGCCCGCCCCCCCTCCGGCTATCTCTATGATACCAATCACAATACGGTGCGCGACAAAACAGTCTATCTATCATGGCTCTCAAAACACCGCAGCACATTTAAGGTGAGCTTTGTCGCTTCATTGAGTCAATCTGAAGGTCATATCGGGTGAATTTTATAACGTTGTTGTTATCGTTACCACTGTGATATGTCATGTTAGTAATAGTAACTAACTGTTGATGTGTCATGTTCAATTTATGCTAGGAAAATTCGTATTCTTTCAAAATCGGTATATATTATTATCAATAATATTTTACACAAAAATGTTCCTAAACCTCTAGAGGTACTTTTATAGTATTATATTTTACACGATTTATATTGGTATATTTGAGTATTTATTGTGTATTTTATTTTTATAAACACACATTTATACTACTCGAGTGTTAATATATAATAGTAAATATATTTTGCTTATGATAGATACTTCTGTATTACGAGGTTACGATCATTACTACTGGCGTTTAAAGCCAGCAACACTACTGCATGGTCTCGTGTAAATTTTCCATCATTTTTGAATATCGGCCGCTGCTTTGCATCACCATGGCAATTATAGTGGCCATATTTGTGTAGTAGATGTAAATTAACTAAAAAATTGTCTTTTGTTTTTACAGTAAGATGTATTCGCATTATATTTTAATTGACGGAGGCACGACGAGCCACCGAAGGTGGCGAGTCGCAGCCGGAGGCGTACATTTAACTTTATATATATCAATATACTATACCAACAAAATTTCAATTTTCTCGTGACTTTTTTTTGTTCGTCACAGACAGGTCTGCAGGTTGAACGCCTGGCCGATTTTAGAATTTTTTCTTCGTGTTGCATATTCTCTGCGAGTGCCCTTTCATTCTAGATTTTTTCTACGAAAATCGCTTCGGACGAAAAATTAAGCAAATGTTGCTCAAACTTAGGGATTTTTGCCAATTTTTCAGCTTTTTCACCGCATCTCGACAACCGTTCGTGCTATTTCGGCGATTTTTTTACATAAAATGAATTTTCACGTTTTCTAAACAGCTGTATATAGCTGATTGACGTAATTTCATCCTCTTTCCTCTAAAAAATTAAGCAAATTCTCTAAAATCACTCTAAGGGAAACCTAAGTTCATCATATCTTACAACCGTTCGTGCTATCTCGGTCATTTTTTGACATAACATGTACCTTCACGTTTTCTAAAAGACTGTAAACGAGTGATCTACTTACCTTTATAAATTCTCTTAAAAATTAAGCAAAAAGAACTCTCTTAAAAATGAGTGAAAAATTATTAAGTGTGTTATAACTTTTGAATGACTCGGCCGATTTGGACTAAATTTCATTGATGGGTACAACTTGATAGATGTATTGTCATTCTACCAAATGTATAAATAACTAGACGTTTTCATGTCTTCCTCCACTCATTATCGTTCACCAAAAATGTTAGAAATTCCACAAGCTGTATGCACTATTCACGCCGTTGTTAACCACCATGCCTCCGTCACCCACGTTTACGTGTGACTAGTATTATTTTTCTAAAGTTTATTTAAAGTTTAAAGTTTTTTTGAGTATTTTATTTAAGGTATAATGGTAAGATGCATCAAAGCCCATATAGTAACTAGAAACATCCACGTTTCTTAACTAATCCCGGTATAAGATCTCTGTAGGTGGATAACATTTTCATTTCAACTACCGCTATAATATGATGAACCAATGTACAATGTACTATTTCGATATCTATTTTCTCTAGTATGATATACCATTTAAGATGTTTAAAATATAGATATAATACATTGGTAAGAGTTCAATCACTTATTTTTAAAAATACGGTGTCAAGTTCAAAGAAGCTTTTTTAAAGTGCAATTCGGTTTAATTGGTGTCAAATTTAGTGCACATATTCAGGTTTTTGACACAAATATATAAATTAACAGCTTTCCAGTACTATATGCTTTTAGATATTGGCAAAATATATCCCTAAACTTAGCCACTGTCCACTTTGAAATTGTGCGCGGAAAGCGGACAACTGCATTTTCAAACTGGATCTGGCTATTTATACAGTGGACAACAAAAATATTTGCTAAAATGCGTCGCTATTTTCTTGAAGACACGTCACTATGGTTCACATTAGGGTTCTTACATGTCGATTCAATTTAAGATTAAATAGAAAATACCGATCAGTATGTGATCCTCTCGAACTATACGAATTCATTGTTTCGGCAATTTTCATGCTGTAAGATGACTGAATGGATTTAAGACTGATTTCACAAAAATTATAAAACAGCTTTATGGCGTAAAGTATTTCTCTTTAGCACACGTAACTTCAGTTACACCGGGGAACCGTCCACTGTTGCCAGAGACAAAAATTTCACTTTTCCACTAATAAGACACATTTTTGGATCCAAAATGCTTCTCTTATCGAGTAACATCGAAGTTCTGCACATTTTCAGTAAAAAGATAAAATATAATAAAACGAACAGAAAACTAAATGCTGTTTTATTATTGTGATATCGCGAAAAAATATTAACGCGTTGATTTTCGTTCAAATATATCCATCGTTTACGTCCAACCAGAGCAAATCACGTCGTCACGCGTCGACAAAATTACCGAATTGTGGATTTCTTTTTTTTCAATTTTCGTTTTCGAAATTCCGGTTCCAAAATTTCGATTTTCTCAAGTTCAGTTTGCAGTTATCGAATTCCAAGTTTCCCGATTCCAAAATTCTCAGTTTCAAGTTTTCTACAGCTTAGAGTTTTGCAATCGTGGAGTCAAAAGGGTTTTAAGCAGGTAATATGATAGATTCTCTTAAAATTTCATACTGCACCTTTTAGACACTGCTGCTTGAATCACTGCCTGCAATGCGTTTACAAGTGCCAAAAATAGATTTATGTCCAAATTAGCAAAATATAGCTACCAATTTTATTTAAGTAGTGTTTTCTAGTCTGATGTGAGAAAACCTATCATGATTCATTCAGGGTTTCATATGATTTCTATTGTAAATTTAAATTGAGACACATTGTCAATTCACGTTAGGATATTAAGTCAAATTAAATCTACATTCTGTTGGAGTTTTACCATATACAAGTGAATTTATTTTGACACAACATATGCACACATTTCACTTTAATCCTGCATATTTCCCGAATTATTTTAACCTATACTACAACTTGTTGTAATTGTTTTCTGCAAAACTTAAGCAGCGTTACTTGGTTCATTATGTAACATGCCACTGTATGTATGGCGAAAAAGAAATGTGTATTGATTGATGAACTTAGTGTGAAGTGTTAGGTTTACTGTTAATGGCAGTAGTACTAGTGCAGTTGTATTTGGCGTCCGCTTCGTTTGCAATAACTCCACTTCGTTTGCAGAATCACATTGCAAAGTGTATTCCAATAACAGTTTAACTAACAATTCGGACAGTTATATTTCCAGATCTTATTACAAACGAATGTAAATAACGTACACCTGCATTGTTTTGAATTGAAACCAAACCGGTTATGTTTGCAATAGTTTGTAGTTACCGATATGTTTCATATAGGTATATAGTGCATTGTAAATTTTCGACGTGGATATTGGTTTCGAATTTCGAACTAATTGTTCTCTGACACTCACATTTATAATCATACATGCAACAAACTGTAGAAGAGATACTCACCAGAAAACAATTTTGTTTCACAATGTGTCCGATATGATTGAGACCCCATCCCAATAGATTTACACGTCTATTATATAAAGAGTTTTCACATTGCACCTGATCCGATGCGATGAAGTGTGGATAATATCAGATCCGATATCGATGATTTATTGTAAAGAAATATATATTCGTGCACACGTATGCCGTATGTGTATTGTTTTGCCGCACCCGATCGATTCAGATTGGAAGCAATGTGAACGGAAATATTATCGGATTGGAACTGTTGAGATCAGGCGTAATGAGAAAACGGCTTTAATATTAAACATACAAATGCGAAAACAACCGTGGAATATTTATACAATTTATTTATCAAAGCCTGTCATCTGTGATCAAGCATGTAGGTATACAGCATTTATATCTTTAAATATTATTTTAAATACATATATCTTTAAATAATATAAGCATGTAAAAGTTATACACGGCTCATTATTTCACATATAAGTATCTTGACCATGAAATGGTGAAATACTTAAAAACTGTTTGTAAATGTACGTTATATCAAATTATGATTGTTTTTAATCGGGCGAGAGTTTTATTTTTGAATATCTATATATAACTTTAGCCTCTAATCTTTAATCTTTCGTCTCTTTAATCTTTATCCTAGTTGCTTGTTGTAGCTCTGTGCCAGTCGAAAAAATTTGTAACAAATCCCACTAAAGGTATGACAGTTGACTTCAGTAGCGAATGAACCTCGACAAGCGGCCATAATATGTACAATCCTTGAAACAGTTGGACTATTGCAGGGGCATTTTGATTCCACTCCTGAAAGGTTTAATTTACTGAGAGCGCGTTTTCCGCCAAAAGCACAAAAGGCTTATTTACCTCAAAATTCTTTTACTGCAGCGTTCACAGATAAATGTGTGCACTCACTGCACATTGTAATATACATTGTCATGTGTATACCTACAGAATTTGTGCCAATCATAATGCTTATTGCTACAAAATCTATAGCGCCACATTCCTTATTGCACTAAATTTGTATCAATGTTCATGATTAGTGCTACATTTAAAATGACGAAGCGGTGTCAACTGTTGCCACAAAACATATTAATAATTGTAGCAACAACCAGCATTGTTCTTACAAAAATCGTGCAATTAGCACAACTATTGCACTAAATATGTAACAACAATACGAATTATTGCTACATGTTTCAAAAATGTTTTGTAGCAACAATCATGCTCATTCGTGCTACAATCTGCAGTGAGCGCACTCATTTTTCTGCGAACGCTGCACATATCGAATCGTATATAATTAAATAATACAATTTATATAACATAACGCAATGCTTGGGTAAATTATATATTACACAATTTACAAGAATATGTGACCTTTAAGACCTCATTTACGTTGAAATTTCATGAAATGGGATTTGTCACTAAGATATTGTCATTCGATCTTCATTTTTGAGGGACAAAATGACGAGTATATCCAAAATCGAAAACTTGGAACCATCGTACCTGTATTTATGTTATCACATTGAATTTGCATAGTAAAACCTGGTTTTATAAACATATTTTTCGTACTTACCACCATGTACTGTTCATAGGCCGGCTAAACGCTAACACAACGATGCAACCTAATAGCGTATATATTAATATACTTGCTGTATAAAGTCTGTCCATCGTCGTAACGATGGCGCTTTTTGCTGTTAAACTCCACAACTGTGGCAACAAAACATATCGAACAAATAATATGAGTTCTTTTCAATGCATTCGAGAGTCCGAATATTGTTAAGTTTAGTCCTAAGATGCAATACAATAGGATATCATTTATAACGTATCTAAATTAGTGCTGGATGCAACCGGACCGGTCATTGTCGGACTGGTCGGGGCCACTAATGCGTTAAGTCAGCCGACCAATGTTTTAACTTCAAGGAAACCAGATAAATCGCAAACATTATTAACAGCCATATTGCTTTTCACGATAGACTAAGGCTATGAAAATAACCCTTGGGTACTGATACTGTACAGTATAGCACTAATGATTGTATAGTTGTTACAAATAAGTTTAACTAATTTACGTATTCTATAATTGTCATTGTTTTTTATATATAAAATTTTCAAGACTTCACTCTAGTAAGCCCACTAAGTCCTGCAAAAAATTCTCCATATGTAAATTAAACATTTTTAACTATAACAATATTGCTGTAGGTAACTTAAATTTGAAAAAAAACCCAAACGAACTGAGCGGGAGACGGACTTATAGAAGATGCCCACCTGTTGTGGCTATGCGCTACAAGTAGACCATATTTCAGCAAAGAACGAAAGCGAAAACGTTCGATGTTGCAGTATAAAATATCGCAAAAAAATATCGCAAATGATAGCATGATCCTTTTTAAAGCGAAGTATTACACATTAAGCATTCATAACGAACCAATTTTCTACATAAAAAAGTGGCATGGCTAAAGATCTAGCAACAATTGTAGCGAGATGAAGTGATATAAAGGTTGGGTAAGAAGATTCGTTACGACAACGAGAAGCAATACAAATACCGGAGATGCGGAAGGTCCTCCCGGAACAGAAGGTGGCCTGTGAAAATTATTGCCATATAATGTGTGATGCCACATTGATACGTACACCAAGGTAGCTCTTTTGTTAAAATAGGATAAAAATTCGCTTTCACAATGATGCCAGTGGTATATATATTCCCATTTCAGCGAACGCATACATGGGACCTGTGATATACAATCACCATTTGGGTACCCGTACGTTTCTATATTTCACGTGTTAGTAAACGTTCATCAAGTGACATGCTGAATCTGACTGCTGCGTTGTGTCTATACGTAGGTAGTGGTGTGTGATCAAAAAACGTCATAACGAAACGCATTTCAAGTGAACCCGGTGTCCCGTGAGATTTTGCCCCCCGTAAGAATATGTCCCCCGGGCAAAATATCACGTAAGAAAGTGCACCCCCCGGGCAAAAAATTACGATATCCAGTTGTAAAAAAGTGTCCGGGTTCGTAAATTTTTGCCCCATCCTACTGAATCAAGGTTTATAAGGTTTTCAGGTTATTTTATCTCCTTCCAACTGTTTTAATTAATTGTTTTGTTACTTTTGTACATGTTCTATTCACAGTTCGTTTATCTTCTTTCTTTCTTCACACCTCAACAGAGAGCACTACGTTGAAATGATCTCCGCTACTGTTATCGAGGTAAATAGACCCCAGGCTTTTTTTACCAGCCGACTTCTTCATATCTTTTCTGAAGCACTGCCAATCCAGTGAACCACCAAATTCAGAAAAAACCTCAATGTTAAATCCAATAATGCTAGCAGTGGCAAAAATTTCATCGGTATGACCAGTTGCCACCACGTCCATTTTTGAATCATTCAAATAATCATCAGTGTTTTTCGTCAAATAATCCCTCAGCTGACGCGAAACCTCGTATGAAGCCATGTTCTTCACAATATAATCACGCACGATTTCATAATGCGATTCTTTTCCTTTGTCAAACAGTATGATATGGCACGAAAGTAACAGTTTCCGTCCCCGGCAATCTGTTTCACCTTTAACGGACGACTGAGTTTTGACGAAGTATAGAATCGGGGTGGCTGAATTGGCCCTTTGATGCCCATCTGTCGTGCAATCGCACGAAGCTGCTGAGGGTTAAGAGGTTCAAATGCTCTTGGTTGATTAATTTTTACCTCGCCCAGAGTTTCACACTCACTTCTTTCAACATACTTGTCTCGCCATGTCTTCTCGAGCTTCGAACCAGCTCTTCCAGCCTTTTTTGCGTTATACATAAGCACTTTGCTTCCAAGGGTGAACGATATTTTCAACGATCTTTTTCGGGCGTACTGATCCTTCTGAACTTCCTGCGCATGTTCGATGTTCCGTTTAACTTTGTCGTGAACCAATTCTCTGGTTTTTTGAAGGCGCTCGACAGTTTCTGCCTCGGAAAAGTTTAAAGCATTTGCACTGCCGACGGAGTTCACGCTTCATGGCATCAAAGTTTTCAGGATCAATTCCTTCCTCAGCCCATAAGTGCGTAGGATATTTGTCATTTTGTAAACGATAGATAATACATGCATAGTTACGCATTGTGACTTAGAAATCTGAAAACGATATAAAATAAAGATATGTACCTGGTGCATGCATATGGTTATACGATTTAACTTTTGGGGGTGGGGGCAAAATCTCATGACGCGGGCATAATTTCACAGCACTCGGATCGTTAAATTTTGCCCGGTCGGGCAATTTTTCACGTGAGTATTTGCCCGGGAGGGCATTTTTTCACGGGGGGGCAAAATATTACGTGACACCGGTCATTAAATTGCAATCTAATTCGTGGAAATAGTGGCCACGAGCAGCGCCGATGTGTTTTTGGATTTAGAAATCGTGACAGTGTATATAACGAAAAATCGTGATTTCTACGCGTTCACCGGTGTTAAGATTGTATAAATTGTTAAACGGACGAGCAAGTTGTTGTGCGCACTTTAAGTGAACCCGCGCATAAAGCAGTATTGATGGTACATAGTAAAGCTACTGTTATTATAATGAAGGATTTATCTAAATTACATATTAGGCCTTCATATCCAAAAATTATACATCTAGTTTTAAAAATGTAAAATTGTGGGAATAGTGGCTAGGAAGAGCATTAATGTATTCTTATGTAACAAAATCGTGACAGCTTACAAAGCGAAAAATTTTGGTTGGTGCGCGGTCATCTGTTTTAAGATCGTTAACTCACTTGTTAGTTAAAAGATCATCCCATGTGTAAGCACCTAAAGTGGACTTACGCATAAGTCAGTATTAATCGTATATAGTAAAGCTTTTCTTATTATAATTACCTAGATTGCCTTTATGTTCAAAAATTATACATCTAATTTTGAAATGTGAAATTCTCACGAGGCATAGTCAGCAGTTGGCTGTAGTACGAGTAATTTTGCTTTGCTCGAGAATATTTATTTATTTCTCGCAAGTAAATCGGCAAATAATTGCATTACTATTATACGTGCAATAATATTTATGCGTATGTTGGTGTGTTTGGATGTGTAGATTATGTGTTATGGTTACTATTTTGAGAGAAAAGCTAACTAACTATCCATTTTGACTATGCCTACTCCATGATATCAAGTAGTTGCAATTTTGTTCTCGACATTACCGTTGTTAATACTTTCAACAATATTTTAATAGTAATAACCAGCAATTTTTGACCGTTGTCGCATATACACACTGTTGTCGTCAGTAGAATGAAATTTCATGTAAAACTGCACATTTGTGTTTAGTTTACAGTGTTGTCGTTGTTACTGTTACAGTGCACATGAATAGCACACAGACTCCAAGAGTTGTATGTGTGTGATGCAGCGCACGTGTTGCAAACAATAAACATATCGTGCATATAAGGCAACAAAATTGGTTTTGAAGAGTATTAGTTTAAACCATTACTAAGTCAGTTGAGGACAGTGTATTTTAAAATTTAAATACTTAATTTTAGCAGGTTAGATAGACCAGGCAAGAATGGCTCTTTGCAGCTACTATGCGTTGAGGTAAAGTAAACAGAGGTTCCACTTTAGTCTGCTATAAACTGTTATACAGTTTTAAGTTTGAGATTTTTGTGACATTAGTAAATCAATAAATTGATGCTCTAGTAGCGAACTTTTTTAATTTGAAATCAAAATCGTAGAAAAATGCTTTTAAATTTGCTGTTTACATGCCTTCAAAAAATCTGTGATCGTGAGGCGCTACCTGTCACAGTCAAAATGTGACGCCACCAACAGGATCATTTCTGCCTTGTTTCTGTAAACTTTCAGGTACTAAATGAAATGAATTTCTCTCTCAATATTGTAAATTTAATTTGATTCAGCGGCTCGATGCAAACCATACATAATGCAGTGGGCACACCTTGTATCTTTTATATGTATGTAGCTATAATATGGATTTATCTCAAACATATGTATCTAAAATATGCATTTATCCATATAATATAGCTGTGAAACATTAAAGTATGAGAACATTTGTTAAATCTAGCAGCCTAATTTATGAAAGAGGCCAATATATGTAATCGTGGCAATTACCTCTTGAATAAATGTAATCAATGGTAGAATTGCTTTGCTAGCATGCAAAAACTCATCGTCAAACTACATGGCTTTTTTTATAACGCAAAATCTTTTATCATAAAATCAAAATATGAAAAAGCTGTAAAGAGACACTCGAAGGCGCGTACAAAGGCTGTCATACTGACCGTAGAAATCTTATACTCCCGATATCATATGGTGTCGATTGTATCACGAGTCAACAAACCTGTCAGCATTAATCAGCTGTTTGTCACTATTGCATAAAATTGGTTGCAAATATGTTATATATATATAGCGAAATTATATATACAAAATTGTATAAAATGTATGTATTGTCTAAGAATTCTGAGTAAAATTTGGCCATCAAATTCTGTATTCTGTATCAAATTGAACTCGGTGTGAGGCAATCTAGGTTCAGAGTGAAACGGCTGTTTTTACTTAACTCGAAGATTGTTTCACTTGCTGACTCAACTATTGGCGCTGATCGAGTCAAAGCGTGACACGTTCTATTAACTCAGCTTCGCGCCGATACAGTTGGGGCAAATATCACTCAGCGTGCATTTGACCATCAGGGTTTTCTCAAATAGCATTTAATACTGCAAAAATCATTTTTTGCTGCTTGTGTCACTATAACTGACCGCTGGGTTGATATATTTAAATTTTTAGATCAGATTCTTAACTGCCCCTAACAATGCACATTTATATTTGTTCCAATATAGCTATTCAAAATCATATAACTAAGGTTTTGTTATTTCAGGTCACAAGAGGATCTGACACTTTTTGTCGCTAGAAGTGTTTGATTTTAAAATTGAAATTGCTGGTTCTACCTACCTCGTAGGAAGCTGAAATTTTGCTATATACGACATAATAGGACATAGCGTCTATTTTCGAGCTACAAGCCCAAAAGAATCCGTGCGTGTAGTAAATGTGACGATTCATTCCCAGTTTTGTTTATCAAATAAATGAAATTGCACGTATGCGTAAATCGGTAATTCATAAGTTATAATCTTAGCATAATATGCTTTTATCTCGTACAGTTTTTGTTGCTTCTTGTATATCGGTTTTGTGTCAGGTTATCTCAGAATTTGAGCTAATTTGTGATTTTTCGGCAACACAAGTATATCTTATTCTACAGCTTGCATTAAACTTTTGTTCATTTTCGCCTGACCTGGCAGACAGTTTTAATGTATTTTTGCAAAATTTCGAAATCAATTTACATCGTCTAAATCAAACCACCAAAGCTGTAATACGTGGATTGCAGAAAAGCGTTTCGAAATCTTTTTCTGTCACATTTTAAATCTAACCCTGTTCGCAGAAGAGAAGCCAACACGTCTAACATGGTGCTGCCACTTGCCATTCATGAACAAAAATCGGTAAATAGCAATCTAGCCAATATTTACATCAACACCCATATTGTACATGCTGTGTGGAGGTGGGTTTAGTACAATGGTATACAAATATTTGTTACGAAAGAATTCCGAAATTTTGTCGTTGTGAGTTCTCGACGAAATAGCACTGGCTCGTTTTGATTCAATCATTCATGCACAACGTGTCCAAATGCACCGTTTGTATACTACAAAAATGTATCATTTTCTGAGTTATAATTTTCATGCGAGTTGTTCTGCGCTTGCTATGTAAGGTCTCTTAAGGAACCTTGCGCAAACTCCGAAGTAGTTAGTACCTAAGATATGGCGAACGCAGCCAAACGATGAACTTTAAATTCATCAAAGCAACGAAACTTTGGTCAGTGTTATATTCGATATACACATCAATTCATGCATGAAGGGTTAGTATAAATTTTAGTCCACTGTAGGGCTAGCTTTTTCATGTGCAGTCGCTACAAACAGACCCGTTATATTAACTGAGTTTCATTACCGCTGGGCTTAACCCAAGTACCAGCACCAAAAATATAAGTTTCAACCCTGTAACTTTTGAAATCAAAGATGAACATGCTCGTATACTATGCCATGTTGTAGGCAAGGGTAGGTGTTACCTAGGTAAGTTCTATACTGATTTGGTACACCATAAAATGTTCAAAATCAGACATAAAATTTGCAATTATTTAACAAAAGTTTACAAAACATATATCATAGGTAGTGCTTACAATATTTACATTATATAAAGGAATTTTTTGCAACTCTAATAATTCAGCAACTGATCGGGGTATTTCACTAATTATATTTTCATTATGTGCATTAAAATCTACGCGTCTTCAAATACAATGGTATGCGTACATCTCCGTTTATTAAGGAGCAGTGTCATACAATGCCAAACTTCAGCTAATATAAGGAGGCCGTTTTGTTTTGTCGTTTGGAACTAGGTTATAAGTAACCAGAAGAAGCTAAAATTTTAACAGTAGATCTGGCCTTAAGTGGTGCGCCTGTGGATGTAGTGTGGCTGAAACTGACACCTGTATGAAGAGGTAGTAAAGCTGAGAAGGGCTTAATTTTTAGGCTCTGGTTCGACTCGGCTCTTCTTGAACAATGTGAGGCACGGCTGGGCTCAGATCTCGCAAGCAGGTCTTAGGTTATAGCTCTTGGCTCTTCATGAACCATATCCTGGACAGCTAGGCTCTTTACGAACCATGTCCGGGTCGGTTCGGCTCTTAGAATGAAAAGTCAGATTCACTTTGACTTTTGGCTCCTAATAATAGTAGTTTGTGATTTGGCAACACTAGAGAAAACATAATACATTATAGGAACCACCAAAGGAACTAGAAATAGTTGCTGTTACAGCTTTTAAGATCAGAGCCGAACCAATTCTTGCTATTGGCAGCTGTTATAATTATGTTTTTCGGAAGAGAGTGTTTAAGAGCCGATTGCAGTTTTCAAGGTATATTCAGCTAGGCTCATACAGACCCATCCTATTCTTTGTAATAGCTCGGCTGTTCTGACGTCATGGATGGGTCTGCTCGGTTCGGCTCTAGAGCCAAGCTGAACCGAGCCGATTCATGAGCTTAAATTGCCACATCTAGATGACGGCATTGCAAATTATAATTTTGGTGCAAAATCTAAGCTAATTTTGTTGGATCTTATTAGTTATAGCCCCTAACCCGATCTAATGTCAGTAAATTTATAATTTAATATACTATTCGAACTACATTATCGATCTGAGTTGAAAATCAGTACAACTAATTCGTGGATTAAGGAGCTACGGCCATTTGAGCAAAATTCGAAGGCTTTTCTTGCTTGTGAATCTAAGAATTCAGCTGATTTTGATACCATTTGACTCAAATCATGGCAAAAAAGTGTCGGAATAAGTATGGTGTTAGTCATGATTTTTCTCATCGAGCCGAGTCCAGTGGTACCAAAATTCACTGCGTTTCTTTAAAATTACCAATTTTTGGGCTGAAGGAGTATAGTGTAAAAGCTCCATTTTCTTATTACAGAATATAATCTAGTTAAACAAATCGGATTTGGCTCATATTTTCACAGTTATTACGTTAGGGACATGCTACATGATGATATTATTGGCCATATCAATGCTGCCCGACAGGTTCGTTGCCGTTTTCATAAAAGTACTCAGGCAATTTTCACTTAGCAAAATTTGATTAATGGTACCAACCCAGCGATCCCAGCCCAGCATCTAGTTTGTATTCTATGTTTACCACTGCGCAGTTTTGCATTAGCTTTGTAATGTTTCTTAAGGAACCAAATGACTTAGTGGTTTATGGTATATGGGTGTTAAAGGCTAAAGGTTTGATTCTTTTCATCCAAATTTTATTTAATAATTTTCAATCTTATAAACAAGTTGTGCAAGCGGATTGAATTTTTCAGCAAATTATATATAATCAGGTTTAATGATTATCCCTTTTCGGCGGTTGCAATGAGTGAGTAATATCTCGAGGCAATAGTTGCCCAGATTTGCGTGCTGCGTTCTGTTATAAACATAATGGATTTTTAAAACAAATTTTCCAAAGCCCTAAAGCGCTCGATTTGGCAGATGATTTAGTAAAATAAATTACAATTACGAACAAAATAAAGTTCCTTTAATTTTAAAACGAAAAATGAAAAAGTAAAAGAAAATGAAATTCAAATTTTTCGCAATCCAATTTTCGAATTTTGCAATTTTGAGCCATTTTACCGTCGACCAAACTTTAGTTTGTGTTTTGCATCTATATGCGCAGTATTTGTTGGAAAACAATGTTTTTTGTTTTATATTATTAGAGAAATTTACCGTTTTTGCGTTTTATTATTTGTTTGTAGCAGTATCGTTGTAGTAGTAATTGTGAAATATTGCTGGTGGCATCCGTTGACACAGATCGAATTACGTGTTTCGTACACGTGCACATCATCTCAGTTCAGTATTCGTGGTATTGCAGAAAAATTTGTCTGTTGTATTTTGTGAAAGTAAACTCTTTTTTTCGATAAAACCTACAACCTACGACAAATAATTTGAAATTTAAATATTCTGACAATTTTGAAATTTTATTCTATAGTACGTTATCTGAATAAAATTCTTTAGCATTTCCGTTCGTAGATGACATTCATTAAAATCCATGAAAGTTAAGAAAGTCTTACACCGCGTTGACCCTTTAGGTCAACTCAATGTAAGATTTATATCATGTTAAATTAAGTGTTTAAATAATCTAGTAGAGCTTTCCTGAATTTTATTAATTATACTTTTTTCCTTAATGCATCAAAATATTTTTCTTAATGAACGCTTGTGTACTCGCGTCCAAAATTAGTTGGCAATACTAATGTGATATCCCAAGCCAAATAACCAAGTGTATGTCGAGAAACTGCTAAACCTGGTGGGTTTCTAAAGGTACTTAATATAAGATTTCTAATTTTATAGAAACCTGTAACTCAGATGTAAGTGATGATATTTACCCTCTTTGGTTCCTCTAACTAGTTTGTTGTATTAGCAACAACTCTAATTTTTAATGACCAGATGGAAGACTAGGCTTACAACTTATGTTTTAACTAAAACCGAAACAACATGCGGTGTTTCATTACAATAAAACCCAACTAAATTATATGCTTTCCGGAAAACCAGTGGTTTCAGTGGCGATGTTAGCATAAACCGTAGCGCTGCAACGAATTATATAAAATTATACAGATTTCTGCATAAAACTGTATGCATTTTAAATCACATATCAATTAGTAAGAGATCCTTTAATTGAAGGATCAATAGTTTTAGCAAATCTGGGCAGTCTATACTTTCCGTGCAATTTAAGCGTTAATTAGTCCCAACGCTGTTTAGCGGCTATAGCTAACCGCTTTATAGCTTTAAATGCAGGATTCATATAATACCGTGTCTACTGAATATATCTGTTTTGTCCGAAGACACGTAATGCACAGCGGGAAATAGTTCCCATAATCATTCAATTCAAAAGTGAATTTATTTATTACGTTTACTTTGATTAACATGTATTTTTCAAATATAGTAATTGTGATTATGTAAACTCCACGATTGTGTGTAGTTTACGGGACGCTTGCTGATTCCGTTTTGGAACTTCGTTAAACCAAGATATACTGCTATGTTTGAGCTCGTATTTGAAACCTGCATTATTCATCGTTTCAAATGAAACCAAGAAAAAATGGGTATATTTTAATTTGACTGACAATTGGCATTACAACACTTTTGTCTGTCCTTATCTGATTTAGATTTCATATTTAAAGAGTGTCTCTAAATATTATGCTCACTTACGTAATATATTAAACACAATGCAGCACTAGTGCTCGACTGCTGGTCGGGCTTAAATGAAAGCCGATTATTGCTGTAGACATTTCTGACCGCCGAAATATTTGTAATGTTGGTGACCGTTTTGGTTAACGCAAGATCCGTTATAGAGGTAAGAATTTAATATGTTTACTTGATGACTAGATTTTTATACTTAACAATTTTGATTTTGCAGAACGTTGTTGACATATCAATATATATTTCATGCAGCATTAGTATTACGCACATGCACCAACTCGACACCAAAGCAAGCCATGAACTGCCGTTGCACAAACTATATATAGGTATCAGCCTATCTTAGGTGTCCACACTTTTAGGCAAAAGATAGTTCTAGCATGAGGTCTGGGGGTGTGCGTGAAGGTTAGCGGGCCTGGAATGTAACAAATAATTTCCACATTTCGCCTGATCATTTTTCATAAATTTTAGCATTTTAGCAATTTTTTCCTCACAGTTTTGTGATTCTGTTTATGATAGCTAAAATCTTTCTCGTGGAAAGCAGGTCTTAGGCGTTATATGGATTAGTGAGGCGGACCCTCAAACGCTAACCACCATACCTCCCTGTGGACACCTATAATATTTACATTGTCTTTAAAATGGAACAGTTCATGACTGCCTATGCATTGTTTTAGTCTATATCTACACCATAAGTGAAACGGTAAAGGCAGCAGAATATTTCAGGCGTAAGAGTAGTGGCCATGTATCTGTTGACTGTGCGGGAGCTATTATGTTAACATTATACGTGTATTACTAGCCACAACATTAATACTATCGCTTTTTGGTAGCTAGATGTTCGCGGAGACAGTTGGGTTTCAACAACTTTGGGATCATATGTTCAACCTGAAGCCTCTTATATTGTGGTATTTGCTCCTATAGTTCTGCTCGTTAATATTTGTGAACCTATAAAGTCTCGATTTTAGTATATAAATCATCGTTTAAACATAAATCAATAGAAGCAACAAATGACATAGGAAGGTGTTAAATCACCTGTTCAAGGTACCATGTTAGTCCTATAATGTTTTAATATGTTAAGGGAGTTATTGAAAGGCTCCAGCTTTGAAAATTTTGCTGCCGCGAAAAGTGAACACATACCTTCTGGATTGGTGGGACTGGGGCAGGGCTATATACCGCTCGGCCATGTTTCAATAAACGTGTCCTGCATTACATTGTGGGTCATTTGAACTATGGTTCAAGTTCCCCAACGAGGCGTTAAACGCTGCACAAATTCTAGTCTTAGCAATTTATAGCAGATAGAAGCTTTAATTTACAGCAATGAAGCGAGCCAATGAACACAAGATGCTAGCTACCCGAACTTCGTGATTACATCCAGCAAAATCGATACAAAATCACTACGCTTTTGGAAAGGTGATTTGTATCACCCTTTATAACCTAGCCGATGCATCTTTATAAGCTGTTAATCCAATGAAAAAATCACAAAGGCTGCTGCAACAGTTGTTTACATTACTCGAATGTTATACAGCAGGGAAACTACTGGAAAGAGAATGGATTTAGTTTTGCTCACAACAGTTAGCACTTGAGCTATTTATATAAACAGCTTCCAAAGTTCCAGGATCTTAATTAACTGGACCATATGGACCGTCTCTGAGATAGTTGTTCAAATGCAAAAAATTCTATTCTCAGCTCTGACCCATACCTACGTTATTATCTGTTGTACACCTTTGAGGTAAAAACGTAAAAGTTGAAAGGCGCGATACAATAGAACTAAAGGCTTGGCGGCTGTAACACCACAGTCAATCGACTCGCCAGCACACAACTGCATTCTTTTATTCGAAGTGCTTTAAATGCATAATATTACCAGTTTTTATTGTTAAGGCATAATTTACATTGAAACTTTACGCTTCGTACGGCGTAGTCAAATTCAACCTTACTTTCGCGCATCGTCAGGCGGTCTCTGATTTTGACTGACCATAGAACCCACCTTCCTAGGCAAAAATTGTACCCAAGAATATTATTCGGCAAGATTAATGTAGTATAAATTAGATGAATTAATTGGTGTTATTAACATATGAGATTGATACAACGTATGCTACACAGTTTGCGATAACAAAAACAATGGCACACCCTGAAGCTTTTGACAACAACTAGAATCCTATTGTAATAAACAAATAATTCTTTTTTAGCTTTCATAGCTAAAATATTAAAAAACTCAAAGTTACATATATAAAAACCATATATATATAGCGTACGTCCTGTCTATAGGAAGTGCCCACTATACCGTTAAAATATTTTTAGCATGGGCATTGATTATACGAGGTAATTTGCGATATAATATCAAATAATGTAATATTCCGCATTTTCGAATCAATAAGTAACGATTTATTATTATTACTATTAATATTTTTTATGTCGTTATTATGATACCCCATTACAAACGTCGTGGCGTCGTCTCCTTAGCCTAGGCATCATCATGCTTGCTCGCTGTTACTCGATTGCTTGAATTTTTATCTACTCCTCCAGAGATGCAAAGCGTTTTTGCTACATTGTACAAGTTTACGCTATAAAATGTACAACTTAAACTACAATAATGTACTTTTGTAACTTCATTCGTCGGGAAACTACTTCCAATATACGTTGTTGTTATGTACAAAGTTTTTATTGACATAAAAAACTATAACGCGAGCTAAAATGATAAAAACCAACCGACGACTATCGGGTATGGTAAACTGCGTTATATATGAATATTGTATAATAACGACGACTATTATACACTGTAATTTAGCACAATAACTACTATAAAAACTAGACCCTGTCGCAGACTGTCGGCAACGGTAATTCAGCAGATACCTAGTACATCTGAGGCGGTGGATTGCATAATATCTAGGTACATAATAAGTAAGAAGTGTGTGTATGTATGTATGTAAAATAACTACTATACACGTTTGTTAAATAGTCTGAGTGTGGATTTCGCTAAAGTTTTCCGCTTATGACTGTGGAGAAAAAACTAGACCCTGTCGCTGACTGTCGGCAATTCAGTTAGAGATTCTACGCAGTGTATTGCATATCACCATCTAAGATACTTAAGTAAGACATGTGTGTAAAACAACGCAACTCTCGTGCGTTTGTGAAATACTCCTCTTTGTGTGTTATTTTACAAGAGTAATCTAGCAGCATACTCTTACGGCTCTAGTTTACAACATCTTCAATCTTTACCCCAGATAGATAAACTTGTTAAAACGTTTGCATAAAAACATCGTGAACTTCTATCGTTTTTTCTCTTGTTACACACATTTTTGAGACGGAAATGGGCGTAAGGATAGCATTGGATGGATTTTTAAACCTCCTTATTGCACAACAACCGGAATACATGTTAGGTTTGAGCATTTTGTTGCTTTTTAAAGCTGAACTGAAAAATCTCAGCTGCATTTTAGTTGATTTCTAATCCTTCTCAGCGCTATCAAACACCCCCTCCCTGAACCTTTACTGTAGTAATATAATGAGCGCTAGAGAACCGCATTCACCCGACTGTTTGGATACTTTCGTATGCGATGTTGTAAATTAGCATTTTTGTCGACGTAGTTGACGTATATAAAATGTAACGAACACTTTTTCAGCAGATATTCGAAGCAGGTTTTGGTCTAGTTGACAATTTAGGTTACATCTATGCTATTAGGTTCTCTGACAATCTACTGCTCGGATAACTGCAACATTATAAGGTTTTGTTGTTATTGTTACATTGATGAATAAATATTTCCTTGTTCGAAATTGAAGTGCGTGTGTCACTAAAAAAATATCAGGTATAAATTTTTGCAAAAAGTCGTAAATATGTTTTGCATTGCTTGAAATAATGAATGATAACTAATTATGGATTTGTCACACTATGTGCCCTTCCGACTATTTGCCACAATCATATATACCACAGTCATTGATAATTGTAGAGATGCTTTTCAGCCGTTGTCTAGTAAATTAGTTCAATTTAGTAAATTTGTTCAAGTTTAGAGCTCAAATTTTGGTCTAAAATTTGAACGTATGAGCATATCTTGGGTAAAAATGCGAATTTCATATTGAAATCAGTTAACTTTAAAACAAGGCTGCCATAATCACAAGGTTGCAACATTGAATTCCAGTTTTTATATTGTGGCCATACTAAAAATAAGTTTTATGTAAGCCTGATCGCTGCATAAAAATATATCTTCAACGAAACGCTTTAAATTTCGTACCGTGTTACAGTAAAATAATAATTTATTTATGACGCGGCATTAATACCACAGCGGGCTTTCGTCGATAACTGCATATTTGCAGATTGCCGCTTTTGAGACTTAAAAGATATTAACTTCACAATTTTCATTCGGGACTGCAATGCTTTGATATTATCAAGAGTTCATGAAAAACTCTTGATATTGTTAATTTATATTTTGCGGTTAGACAAGTCTGAGTCGTTTTATGCTGCACCATTTTCGCTTGAAACTCGCTATGCAATAATATAATTCTAAATTCGTAATTCAACTTCCGTAAAGTCAAAACGTATATTCCACTTGATCTAATAATTTGTTTGTATACTGTGTAAGCGCACAAAATAGTGAAATCTGATCAGAAACCGCACGAATGATAATTATAAGCGTATTGTATTGTTGTTTCAGGTGTTTTTCATACACTGCCCGATAACTGCATTTTTAAAAACGCAGTTACTAGCAGTTTAGTAATCAAATTTCAAATAATTAGTACCATAACAGACGGACAGCTGACAATCTTTATATAAATATATCGTACAGTAGCGGTGAGGTATTTCGGTTGTTTAATCTTATCTTTGTTCGACAAATAATTGCTCAAATAACTTGATACTCATGCGTAATCGCAACTTAAGGTAACTAATCTTGTATATGATACCTGCTTGTATGGGGTCTGGTTTAAACTGGAGTTTTAAACTGCAATACAAATAGGTGTATTTAATATTGGACTTAAGAATTGTATAATAACCCGGTTGATGATCTTGAAGGTCGTACAAAATTGTATTGGATAACACATACATAGATTCGTCCGCCTTTATGTAATTCGTTATCGATAAGATAATAAGCTATTATGCATGATGCTAAATCATAAACGCCTTGAACGCACCGATAAGTCTAATAAGGTTTTTATAAGTTTGAGATTATGCGTTTATACTGGATAACTCAGCGCCGCATTTGAGTATATATTTATAAATCTGTATATGGTTTTTTACGTTTTTATGTAATACATATTTTTTATGTTCTGGTACTTTCCATGAAAGGTTGTCATTAAATTTCGGTCCACAGAATACTACTGCATCAGTAGATAGAATAACACCATAAGCAATTATAGCTACCAACATGACAAAAAAATTCATGCCCGAAATCTGGCCGGGATCGTAAAGCGCACGTTAGAAATTCTATCCTGAACTTTTAATCTTACGTTATAATTTGACTAATATTGAATGTAAAATAATGACCTCGAATGCATGAAACTAGTTCTTTTATGAAGTTTACTAAGGTAAAATAGCTCGCGAACTTACACATATATATTTGTAAGAAAAACAATCAACGCAACTTGGAAATAATATATATAACTTTTTCAATTATAAACTATGAGATAATACGTTCAGACCAACGATAAATATGCTTTAAACCCAAATGCACAATGAGCATCGTAGACCTTCTGAAGCAGTCATAACTTTCCAGCATGTTGTTGCAATTGCAATATTTCCTACAATTTAGAACTGTTCGTTTACATTACCAAACATGTGTGTTAAATATAAAACCGAATACGCGTTATAAACGTCTTTAGAAATGTTTTGAACAACTTTATAATGCGCAAACACTGATTATATCAGTAAAGTTTTTAACGTAATTCTGAATGGTGGCATCATGAATATAACAAAACGATTTAGCTTAAAATTATTTCCAAATATCGTTTTAACAGCAGTTGGTCCTTATAAAATCGGAATCGTATGATAGGAAATACGTTGAGAGCAATTACTTGGTTGTCGGTTTTTTATTTTATGTACCCGTAAACGTTTTAAACTGTTCACTGCTATGATGCTAATTGCATAAAATAGATAATTTTATCAATCATTCATTCACAAAACTATTTTTAATCTTGTTTTACAAGCGTATATGTTTGCTATATTAACCTTCATAGATTTGAGGACCTAAGTTCTGACGAAAACAAATTTTTTAATTCTTCATGAATTTCAACGATTTGTCTATGACATTTTACCTCGAGGATGACTTTCGCCGTAAGGACAGCGCCCGCTATTTTGTACTTTTACTTTTATCTTTGTTATACACCGACAATGACCTTAATTGTTTTCATGAGCTTTTAAATTAGGCCGAAAACTCTCCTTGAGCAAGCTACCCAGTAATTACTTCATCTTTCGTGCTCAGTGGCTTTGAATCCACAAAACTGGGAATTTTGCTTTCTCTCTGTATAGATAAGATTTCATAAGTCGCAACATATATAGAAGCGGCAATCATCAGGAGAGCTGTAAACGATACCTAGCATTATAACATAGATGAAGACATGGAGACTTAAGTTTACTTCATCGAACCACGTCAATCTTTTTCCATAACAGTGTAGTAAATACTTCAAATGAGTATCGTTAGACAATAAATTAATGTTAAATTGTATTTTCACGCTAAGTTTAGGCTAGGTTTTACGGTTAGGCCTAGATTTAGACTTAAGCTTAACCTCAGACATTGAATAACAAAATTTGATACGATCACTGCATGGCAAAAGCTTGACTTAGTCCGACCTCTCTCAGCATCCTAAAAATATCATAGTTTTACAACATATTGTTTTAATTTTAATAATATTAATAAATATTAATATTATTAATTAACATTATTAATATTAATGTTATTAATATAACATAATTGATAATATAATATAATGAAGAGTCTATGACGAACCCTTGAAGAAAACTGTGACACTCGTGCCATACTACATTGTATAAGTGTTGGGATAACTCGGTTCATTTTCTCGGTTATATCACTTTTTAGGAGTGGGTAAAAGTTTGCTACTTTTCTCCTGCACCCACACCCGCTCCAGCCTTTGTCCTGTTTTTCCAGCATTTATATATTAATATATAATGTAATTAATATTTATTAATATAATTAATAATATTTATATTTTAATATTTATAGTATCCATAATTCATCCAAATCAGCTATTTTTTGATAGAAAAAGTACATGTTTTGGTAATGTGGAATTGGTTTTTAATAAAGGCCTGCTCAAGCATGCTATGACCGCTTTATTTGCATTCACTGTTCCCAGTCACACACGGTTCTCTATTAATGGGAGTAAATCAGTAATAAGTTGGAGTAAATCGGGGTTAATAAATGCTGTGTGAAAAATCTAAATCTGAGTAGGCATAACGCCGCAGAAGTAGATCTACATATGGTTGACATTTGCTATCAATTATTTCAGATAGCATGACATAATAAACATGATGGTCGACTTGCAAGCACCTATCGTACAACCTCCGCTTCAACCGATACCCACCGGATCACACTCCGCATCGTCGACTATCTCATCATCACCGACAGTACTTTCCCAACAATCGCTGTCGTCAATTGGAAGCAGCAGTTGTAGTGGTAGCAGTTGTGGTAGCAATAGCAGCCTACAATGCAACAACGGTGTTGTCTCTCTTTCACCGCATCATAATCACCATCAGCATCAACAACAACAGCAGCAGCAACAACAACAACATTCCATAGAGCAGAACCATCAACAGCAGCTTCATGCCCAGCAACTGCATCATCAAATACCAAATAACGCCACTGCCGTCGTCGCTACATCGTCATTACGATTCTTCGATACAAGTCCTAAGGCTAGCACCGATGCGGCCGCTGCTGCGGCGATGACGGCGAAGTCAATGGTCGCTGCTGCAGCTGCTGCTGCGGTTAGCCGACCATATCTAGAAGACGAAGGATGTCCGGTGTGTGGCGATCGTGTCTCGGGATACCATTACGGGTTGTTAACGTGTGAATCGTGCAAAGGATTCTTTAAACGAACAGTGCAAAATAACAAGGTATTAAGTTTAAAAAATTAAATAAGCGTCGTAACTAATTTTAATTCATAGTTCCTCATAGGAGGAGTAGGAGGGGATACCCAACTCCTAAGGTGTCTTACCCTCCATCATGGTGCGATGCGCTAACGCCAATGGCATATGGTCTGCCCTCCTCCCTGGCGCTAACAGTCCGAAACCCTCTTCCTTTTCTCCCGGGCTCCACTACCTCCGGGCATCAGAGATGTTGACAATGTGTGTTTTGAGTGTTGCTGGCCGTACTATTTTAATTTACATCTATCTCGTTGTCTGATAAGTACTATTATTCTTAAGCTAATCCATGACAAATCGAAAGCTAATTGTAAGACTAAGCACATGGCACATTAATATACATTTAACTTTTCACTTGCCGGCGAGAAATCGAAAAATTGCGAGTAATAAGCTGGAAATTTTCTGAATACGCTCGGCAATCAGAGACCAGTGTCTAAAATCTGCATTCTACCTCTGAAATTTATGGATTCTGCTTGCTATATATAAAACATCTGCCAAATTTGGATTATTTTATGTAGTGTTCAATATTCGAATTTACATTATTATATCAGGTTAAAATTGTTTAGCTGAGGGATGTAAGTGACATTCGTTACATAGGTTACATCGTGACACTGACTTCTCATCTTACCAAGGTTTTGTCTCGTCTTATTTCATATGTAAGACGGACAAAAGTATCTGTTCAATTGACCTTGTTTCATTTATAAGAGTCAATAGTTGATTCATAATTCTTTTTAAACTGGTATCGTCAAAGTGAAGCGCAGGCTATGCCATGACACTGATTTCTCCTTTTTTACAAGGTTTTATCCATTTTATAATGTTTCAGACGTATACTTGTTCCGGTGATACAACATGCCAAGTAGACAAATCTTGCCGAAAACGCTGTCAACATTGTCGCTACAAGAAATGTATAGCTGTTGGAATGAAAAAAGAAGGTACCGTTGTATTTTTTCATTTTAATATACTATATAGGTAACTGAACTATCAAAGTTGAGCTACTTTACATATGTTAGATGCTTAATTAGATTATTTTACTCTACACACTTCCATATCAAAACTCTGAATGCCATTAGGGGGTTAGCCCGCAGTTTTATCGCAAATTCGATTTTGACTCGCTGAGGTAGTATATTCGTCACAGGGAAGTCGTCTCTCGGTAGCCAGCAGGGAAGGATATATGCGTACTCCGGCTAACAAACAGGAGTCATGGTTACCATTGGGAGACGCTGGTGGCTCATAAGTCGTCCAGCTTATGAGCCTATAAAACGCCAGTTAATGTCTCGGTGACAAGCTGTTAGCGAGGGCGTTCCGCAGGCGCCTTAAAACCTGCCCAACGGACTGTGTGGGGACAAACCACGAGAAAAAAGTCTCCAGTCATGGGTTAAATGGCTCTGCGGGCGACAAACCACGAGAAAAAAGTCACCAGTCATGGGTGAAATAACACAAATCAGTGGCAGCAGGCTGATGGATACTGGCGCGAGCGCCTGGCTAAAAAGTCAATGACGGTCGCCTCAGCGTGGCACGCGGAAGAACCCATATAGGTTAACGGGTGGCACACACGGTCCGTACCGACTACTGCGGGGCAGTCACCAGGCTTCCCGAATCTGTTATATTTCGGTGTACCGCCGGTCAAAGAATTTTGGCCCAGAGAGTCCTGACGATGGGGGCATGACATCGCGGGCCTAAATTATCGTGCAAGGTGAGGGAAAGGTGAAAGCCCTACGGCGATGGTGAAGTACGACGGTGGCAGGCTTGAGGAGCTGGAAGCTTCTAGTACGGATCCTACACGCAGGTGGATCGCATCAGATGGTCGCAGACTGTATGAAGGAGTGACAGCAGACTGCGGCAGCTATGCGAGCGACCGGGCAGCCCTATTCAGGGGCAGCACTGCCCGCCCCAATATGGGGAGACCCCTAGAAAAGGTGGGTTAAAAAAGCTCATTCCATAACTCCCTGGTTGGCAAACCGCGGTCAACGGGGCTCCACTTAAGCGGTACGAAAACTAAAATCAAGTTGGCAGTCGCTACATGGAATGTTCGCACGATGCTTGACAAAGATAACAAACCTGAGAGACGCTCGGCTTTGATAAATGAAGAGTTGGAGCAGTATGGTATTGTTATTGCCGCCCTACATTAGACCAGAACGGAGGGCCAAGGGCAAATACGTGAGGCAACACATACAATATTTTGGCACGGAAAGACAGGGACGAGAAAGAAGCAGGAGTAGCGTTCGCAATCAGCAATAAACTCACGTCAAAGCTGACAACACTGCCTAAAGGCGTACCAGAGAGGCTGATGAGTCTACGCATCCCACTCAGGAGCAAGAACTTTCTCACACTCATCTGTGCCTACGCCCCCACTATGAGCTACACGGACAAGGATAAACAAGCTTTCTACGAAGAACTTGGAACAGTTGTCCATGCCGTCCCAACATCTGACGGGCTTTTGTTATTGGGAGATTTCAACGCTAGGGTTGGCAGCGACTACAACACGTACGACGGTGTCATCGGTAAATTTGGAAAAGGAAACGCTAACTCAAATGGTGCTTTGCTGTTGCACTTTTGCACCCAGCGTGAACACTGCATAACGAATACATTCTTCAACCAGCCTGACAATCATTTCTACTCCTGGATGCACCCACGTTCCAAGCATTTCCACTTGCTGGACTATGCCATCACGAGAAAGCATCACCTAAATGAAGTTACAGTAACGAGAGCGATGCGAGGTGCGGAATGCTCAACGGACCACTACCAAATAAGAAGCAAAGTCGACTTTCAACTCAGCTGGTCCAGGAGAAAAATCGCCACGGCTCAACCAAACTGCTGGACATAAATAAGCTCTCCGATACTAAAGTGCGTGATGTCTGCAGAGACTCGATTCAGGAGAAACTAACCGTAGACGCACTAGGTAGTGACATTGAAACCGCTTGGACAAACATCCGAGACACTATAATCGACACCTCAACAAAAGTACTTGGCTACCCGGCACGGAAAACACCTGATTGGTTTATCGAAAACGGCGGAGACATAAGGGCTCTCATAGATTCCAAGAACAAAGCTTGTTATCGGTATCTTAGCAATAACTCCGCTCGGAATATGGATGCCTTTGCGAAAGCAAGATCGCTTCTACAGCGTGAAACAAGGCATATGAAAAATGCGTGGTGGGAAGAAAACGCTGCGCAGCTGCAAAGGTTCGCCGACACCGGTAACAGTAGAGGAGTATTCTCTGGGCTCAAATCGATGTACGGACCCCGAACGAACTCTGTCGACCAAGTGAAAACAGCCGACGGCAGCCGTCTTCTGACAGATCTTCCAGACATCACAGAACGATGGAAAGATCACTTCAAAAACCTTCTGAACCGACGTGAAGCGACAGATCCTCACGTCTTGGGAAGCTTAGAACCCCATCCAGTAGTGCGAAAGCTCGACGACCCAATCACCCTTCGTGAAGTCGAGCAAGTGCTGAAAGAGACACGATCCGGAAAGTCGTCAGGGCCAGATAATATAACTGCAGAACTGCTGAAGGCCGGCGGACCTCCGTTAATACAGCACCTGTTTGAGCTTTTCAACATGTGTTGGGACAAAGAACAGCTACCCCAAGACTTTAAGGACACTCGTATCATTACAGTTTATAAGAAAAAAGGAGAAAGGAGCGACTGCGGCAGTCATCGAGGAATCTCGCTCCTCTGCATTCCTGGCAAAGTCTTCGCCAAAGTGCTGCTTAACCGTCTGAAAATAGTCTCCGAAAAGGTTCTACCCGAAAGTCAGTGTGGCTTCAGAGCTGGCAGATCCACATGTGACATGATTTTCACCCTTAGGCAGCTACAGGAAAAAGCGGTCGAACAACGCCAATCGCTCTACATCGTATTTGTTGACTTCTCGAAAGCCTTCGACACCGTTAACCGTACAACTCTGTGGAAAGTGCTTTCACACTACGGATGTTCCGGAAAATTCACGAACGCTGTTAGACAGTTTCGTCACAACATGACAGCAACAGTCTCGATTGCGTCCAACACAAGCACCCCCTTCACCGTAAAGCACGGAGTCAAGCAGGGATGTGTTGTGGCGCCAACGTTATTCGCTCTCTATCTGGCAGCGATGCTCGAATTCGTTAGCCAAAAGACAGACAAAGGAGTCTATCTTCGCACTCGTCTTGATGGAGGCCTGTTCAATCTTGCTAGACTTAAGGCCTCCACTAAAATCACTTCTATTTGTGTAAGGGAATTTGCTCTACGCTGATGACTCAGCGCTCGTGGCTTCCAACCTGTCCGACATACAAGAGATAGTGAAAGCCTTTAGTGATACAGCAGCTAGTTTCGGGATTGGCATCAACACTGCCAAAACGGAACTACTATATCAACCGCCACCGTCTCCAATGCTTGGAACGAAGCCGGTGGTATCCGTCAATGGCCAAACCCTGACAAATGCTCACTCCTATATTTATCTGGGTAGCTCTGTTTCCAACGACAACTCAATAGATGCAGAGATAAACAGAAGAATTCAATCAGCCTGTAAAGCCTTCGACACTTTCAAAGATCGGCTGTGGTCCAGGAATGACATAAAACTGCATACCAAAATTAAAGTGTACAATGCTGCAGTTCTGCCATGTTTACTATACGCAACACAGACGCTAGTCCTCCACCGGAAGCTTGTTAGGAAGCTCGGGCGCATTCAACTCCGCCATCTTCGCCAGATTATGAACAACACAAATTATTAGGTGTCGCTATCCTCCAACGCGCAGGCGTGGCAAGCGTTGAAGCACAAATTACCGCAGCACAACTGAGGTGGGCTGGTCACATCTCACGAATGCCAGAAGATCGCCCACCCAAAAAAGTGTTGTTCAGCGAGATTGAACACGGAAAGCGAAAATATGGTGGACAGAGGCTGAGGTTCAAAGACACACTAAAGAAGAACATGGTCGGTGCGAACATAAATCCAAGCACATGGGAACAGCAGGCGTCTGACAGAGCAGGTTGGCGTAACTCACTACACCAAGCCAAAAAGATAGTCGAAGCAAAAAGACAATCTGCATCGCAGGCTGCACACGACAGGCGTCATACAGCTCCAGTCTCAGGCGAATTCAGTTGTGACTACTGCGATCGCCGATGTCGTTCTGGAGTCGGGCTTACTGCTCACAGACGAGCATGCAGACACTGACTTTCACCATTCCCTTAAAAAATCATCTTCGACAACGAAGGATTACCGACACATTCGTCACAAACATGGCGATATACGAGTGTTAAAACTTTTTTCAGGAACTATAGAATATTTCTAAAATCAGCTCAATGTATCAATCGTTTACTGAGCCCCATCTTACGTTCAACGGCATAAATAGCTGTATGCCGGTTCTTCTACTTTGCACACTTTGGACTGAATACCACCTCCAATCACCCCTTAGAATAAATTTGAACAGTCTGATGCATCATTTGCTATATATATTCAAACGGAATTTATTCAGCGTCGAGGTTCGTGTTCTTGTTGGTAAACACCAATTTTAATTGTAAAACCATTATTATTTTAACGATTAATAGGATATTATAATTGCAACCCAATTGTAGCAAGCAGTATGTAATGTTGGTTTGTTTTATATTTTATATAGTTGGCGAAAAAACGTTTTATTCAATTCGAATTCATTTTTGGCGATCGTCGCAATGAACGTGTTGTACGAAACCATATAAAATATCGAACAAGGCAATTCATTCGACTTTCAAATATATAAAATTTCAGTGAGATGAGACAAAATTCGGATGTTGAGTTTCCATCGAATTTTAGCCTTGAGGAATTTAATAGTGTTGTACAACGACAGTGTAAAATTTTAATACATCGAAACACAAATAACAGCATTAATAATACAATAAAATTGTAGTAATACTAAACATTCGTTTGCATGCATGCAACATGATAATTTTATGTCAAGGACATACAAATTTTTATTCATGTACTGCATATTCAAACAATTTTCAAACATAAATGTATATAAAATTGTTATAATTGACGTGTAATTCCGTTGTGAAATTTTATTCCTAATTGTAAATATCGAATATAGTTAGTTACAACGCTGTAACAACTGAAAAATTGCAAAAATTCTCCTACCAATAACGATATAAATGAGACATTTTTAAACAGCTACGTATGTATTGTATGTATACGATGTGCTTAGATTGAGCGCATGACGAACCAGATCATGTATGTGGAACAGCCATCAGGAGAAATAGGGCATATATTTAGCGGATTGTAATGCCGCGCACAGATGCGCCATACATACATACCTATAGGAGGCACCCATTGGAATAAACATATAACATCTCGTCATTATGATATAAAATTATTGCAGTGCTAATATTTGCAAGAGCAACAGGCTAATCAGATTTTGAACTAGGTGCCTCAGATTTCTGTTTTTTACAGAAAAGGGCGACAGCTCAAAAACCAAACTAGACATCATTTACTTTTGATTTTATTATATTCTTCGTGAGAATGTCGTTTATCCGGTACGTTGCCAATTTGCTTGCGACATTTTGCGTTAAATCATGCTCGGATTCTGTGTAACATCGCAATTCATTTGCCACTTAGTGGATATGAGACCCATAATCGAGTCAGCCAAATGTTTCTAAGCTTATTTATATCTAATCCTGCTTCAACTAGGTACGAAAAAATACAATAATTGCCTTTATTATGGTCGCCTATAGCGAGTATTAGCTTGCCAATGGTACAAAATAGTAACTACTTTAAAGAACATTGTTAGAAAATGGTAAGCCAAGAGTATTTAATCTGCAGTAGAAAAGAAAACTAATTCAGACGGTGCTGCAACCAGTCAATTTCTTAATGATTGGGTTCACGATGGCGGACTTAAGTTAGAACGCAAAACCTTTTGACCTGGAACTTCCAATGACAGATATAATGAACGATTTACTACTAAAACGACAGGTAATCTTAACATGGATTTGAGGGTAAAGTAACGTTATAAAAAGAACAGCTTAGAGAGGGGGTTCGGGAGGCGAGATCCCCGACTTAGGCATAGGCTTAGTGTATGTCTCATATAAGGACCTTAGCTTAGGCTAAGACTAAGGCTCAGGCTTAGTATATCGAGAACGGCATGGCCTGCATTTTATTTCCGCCGCTCAGGATTATTTTGGCCTAGATTTGAATAAAATATATAACTCTCGCAATTGACACATTTTATTGAAATATTAATATTTACATTGCCAGATTGATATATTGGTCACTTGTTCTATCTATATATGTTGTGAGTCATGTGTGTAAGAAATTTAATAGTTATGGAGATTGTGCCGGGATGTAAGTTGAAATATGGAAATATATTTCTGCAATTTATTTCCTGGATCCGAAATAATGTTTCGTATTAATTAACTTATTTTTAGCAAATCTGAAAATATTTTAGTAAACGCTGACGTTATTTATTGTGAAACTTTATTCATAAAAATACTTCAAGGCTGTTTCACAGATGTTAATTGCATCAGTAAGTTCGTATTTCATTCATTCACATTGATTAGAAGCAGTACGTCTCAATGCTTCAATAAATAAGTGTCGTTATGCATTTTGTATGTGTGGAATTTATTCAATACCGCAACCATTATACCAGAATTCGAGGGAACAATTGCATTTGTCGAATTGTGTGAAATTTATTCTCTACAAAAATTATAAGCCAGAGTTTGGCGACTGTCAAATCGCTTCTGTGATACCGTGAAACTGTTAATTCAGCGAGAGTACACACACTTTAGTAAACTGAAAACGATGCAGCGTATTTATGGCGGCGTACGCTGTAGACTGGTTGTCTTACTACGGACACAGTTTCTACATTGTATTGTTTATCAACTGGCTTTTGAAAATTTTGATGTGACGATTGCAGTACCAAAGAGAGCTTCTGTGTTTTGGCCGTAGTTCCTTTACTTGAGCTCATTAGGTCCCTATAAGTTGATTTGCAAAGTTGAATTTTAGGCGAGAAACATTGTCCCAGATTTATTTAAGAACCCATAGACTTAATCGGTTTCATGACGGGATAACTATGATTGAAAATTTATTCTCATTATACTAAATATGTTTCGTTACCGTTTGCATACTCACGTTTTCACTGCGCGGTGTTAACGTTGTGACAGGCAGTACCTACTACTGCAACTACTATTACGACAAATGTTACTCTGCTTGCGCAATTATATAGTAGTCATCGAGAGTGGTTGCACAAAATCACAATGTGCGACTATTAGACAGAAAAAATATCTAGTATAAAATACTAGATGAAAGAGAGGAAAAGTTTTTTTTCGAAATTCAGGAAAAAACAACAAATGTTTTTATACCTGCATTATGACATTCGTTGACAAATGTTTTTTAGCTAGAGTTGATACAGGGATCGGAAAAAACTGTTTTATCAGAACCGATAAACTAAATTGGCAAACGAAAACCAAAAAAACATTGATAAATTAAAACTTCGGAAATAAATGATAAATCCAGCTAGGAAAACAAATCATTGATGATAAAATTCATTGCGTTGGCCTGAAGGATTATCCACATTAGCAAGGTTTTACTTCAATATTTTGTGTTGAAAACTACATAATATAAATTCTGAGTAGGCGAGACGCGGGAGTAAAGCCATGCCTTGGCTAGCCAAACAGTTCAAAAAACACGAATTTAAAAGTGAAGGACCGAGTATCGAAGCAAAATTATCCATTGACCGCTAGTTGAATAGTGGAGACGGTTCGGAGTGAGGCGTAGTATAACTGTGCGATAACAGTGTAGCCAAACTGGGCCTCGAATATTTATACGGTCCTACGTACGCTAAAACTAGATATTCCACACATCCCTTTCTCCCAGACTTTGATACGCCCTTAAACTGTTTCACTAAATCGATCGATATAACAAAGATACAGTCAAGTTGAACGAAACTGTTCATAATGAATAATTTTGGTTACATTAAAAAGCTTCTGGCGCTGGTTGGCTGTTGTGTGACGCTGTGGAATGCTGCAGTATCCTACGCTTGCAATGGAGCTTTCTTCCATAGTATAGCTTCCGTTTGATAAACGGCATGTCTCTATTATTTGTGGTTGTTTTATTAATTAGGTAAGGAAATAAACTGGGCTTCGAATATTTATATGGTCCTACGTACGCTAAAACTAGATATTCCAGACATCCCTTTCTCCCAGACTTTGATACGCCCTTAAACTGCTTTACTAAATCGATCGATATAACAAAGATACAGTCAAGTTGAACGAAACTGTTCATAATGAATAATTTTGGTTACATTAAAAAGCTTCTGGCGCTGGTTGGCTGTTGTGTGACGCTGTGGAATGCTGCAGTATCCTACGCTTGCAATGGAGCCTTCTTCCATAGTATAGCTTCCGTCTGATAAACGGCATGCATCTATTATTTGTGGTTGTTTTATTAATTATGTAAGGAAATAAACTGGGCTTCGAATATTTATACGGTCCTACGTACGCTAAAACTAGATGTTCCAGACATCCCTTTCTCCCAGACTTTGATACGCCCTTAAACTGTTTCACTAAATCGATCGATATAACAAAGATACAGTCAAGTTGAACGAAACTGTTCATAATGAATAATTTTGGTTACATTAAAAAGCTTCTGGCGCTGATCGGCAGTCGTGTGACGCTGTGGAATGCTGCAGTATCCTACGCTTGCAGTGGAGCCTTCTTCCATAGTATAGCTTTCGTAGGATAAAAGGCATGTATCTATTATTTGTGGTTGTTTTATTAATTATGTAAGGAAATCAACTGGGCCTAATGTTAATATTAATAATTCGTTAGCTAATTAGGTTCCATCTACAAAAAGCACATGTGCAGAAAAGTACAAAAGAATATTTGGGTTAGCTTATCAACTGACACTGAGTTTTATTTTTCTCAAGATAAAAGAAGCAATAATTTAAGTTCAACATATGCAAGGAACTGTAGCAATTTTGTGATTGTACATGAAGAAAACGTGAAAATTAGAGCAATTTTGCAATTTAGCAATTTTGTGATTGTAAATGGAGAGAACATGTAGTTTAGGGCTATTTTGTAATTTAGCGATTTTGCGATTGTACATGAAGAAAACATGAGGGTTAGAGCTGTTTTTGAGAACATTAGGTTAGTTTATATGCTGAAAATACATCAATAAATCGTATGTTCAAAGAATTTAAAAACTAGCGTTTAAAAATATTCCGTAAAATTTGAGCTGCTATAGACGTTATTTTAAAGATTACTAATATCTCGAAATGGAATACATTAACTTCTAACTTTAAACAGCTAAAGGTGCTGAAAATGGTTTAAAATTTGTATGATCTGTTGCATTGAAAAATTTGAAATTAAATTACACACGTGATTAAGCTTCTAACTATCAGCTATCTATCAATAAAGTACTTAAATAATATTAATCTTCTATTGTAGCGCACCGCATGAACCAATGTAGTGTCAAATGCTTAATGATCAGCGAAATTAAGAGAATTGTACATTTCTCCAGCTTTCAAAGCTCATCTGTCGTTAAATAAGAAAATTACTTGTAATTTGGCTAATTTAGAACTGTTTAGAGCATAATCGCAGATGATGGATGCACGATTTACGCGATTAGGTATTCATGACTTCAGCATGGGGGACTGAAGGTAGCAAAATGCAATTTAGGCACAGCTCAAATTGTCTAGTTATATTTCAAATTAAGCTAATACTTAAAATAAGTGTAGCACGAGTGACAAAATCTACACCTCAGTTGGTTTTTTCAATCGGATTTTTGACGCAAGTACTATAGCGCAACTTGCGAAAACATCTAAGGATGGACAGTATGAGCCTCGAATTGTTATGCGAGTGTGTGCTCCAGTTGCCAATAGTTTCTACACACAAGCTTTATCCGCCCTGTCTACCTGTTTTCTAGGCATATTTCTGTAAATACATGATTGATCAGTTGGTATATTTCCGTGTGAGGACAACATGGCGATGCCACCAAGTATATATCGAAATATATGTTGACTGAATTGGCAGATTCCAGGGTGGAGACGCCCCTTCATCTTCCCTGGTGTGTGCACATCTGTGCGAATATATCTCTAAACTATCCACACAATATGTGCATGCGCATCAATATTATTGATGGATTATTATGCGACAACGATATAACCCTTAGTTAAAAGATTATTTTATATAGCATAATTGCATTGTATATTTTTGACCTTGGCACATGTCACAAACTCCAGACAACTGAAAATTTTTATTATTTCAATTCGGCGTGCTGAAATTAACTATTCGATATATATTATAAATATAATCGTTTCTATATTTTGCGTCGGCAGCAGACAATAGAAGAAAGCGTTGGATGCAGATTTAGAAGGCATTACAGTTGCACCAAGCTTCATTTGAGAAACATTTGAAAAAGAAGTTTTCTAATCTTTAGTCCCGTAGACATCTATGAAATGATTTGTACGAATTTCAATGCAATAAAGGACAATCAGAGATATCTAAGTATCAATCAAAACGCTTCAAATTGGGAAAAGATATTGATATTTGTAATGCGGATATACTTTCGGATGATGCTATTTTCTTTTAAACAGAATAAGTATGATAGGTTTTTACTTAGTGAATATTCAGAGAATGAATATTGGGTACCTGTCTTCTAACGCAATTAAGCACATTAATATACAAACAAAACATCAAATGTTGTTCTGAGTCTAATTCATAGTGTATCTTACTGAGAGTAGTATGTACTGCCATATGTTAACGATTTCTAGGTTACGGCTGCCCTTGCCAATAATTTCGAACAACAGTTATGTATATATCATTGATTTCTGAAATTGAAAGATCAAACCTACTACTTGCCGAATTAATGTTTGGTATTACTTAGGGTAAACCCAACCGTAACAAATATGGGTTATTGGTGTTAGAAGTATCTTATGTGAGTTCTCAATATTTAGAAAAACCTAGAGCCTAAAATAAACGGTGAATATGCTCTGCAGCTATTTTCCATGGAAATTGTATGAACTATTAATGCAAGTTATGAACTAATTAATGTACTTCTCGCATAATGCTATCAAAACTTACAAGGAAACTTACGATTGGTGAAAAAATATCGTATTAATGCATACAACTTAATCGTTCCTCGATTGTTACTGTTATATGATCTTAGGATACTTAGGTTACGGATAAAGTTTTTGTGGTTATCAGCTATCAGAAAAATAAACGTCAGTCAGTTTTAGAACAAGAGTATCAGTTTGTGATTATCTTGCTCTAATCTTGCTCTAATGTTACTGTGCAGGACCCCGAAAAATTCTTGGTGGGTAACTTCGGAAACTATGGTGAGTGGGTCAACAAAAACATCCAAATAATTGCGAAACACTAAGTATATAAAATAGGAATACAACTGAGTGTTATAGACATATTCAAATTTTTTATCAAGCGCCCTGATATTACTACTGTGCTTCTCTAAATATTATCAATCTAAAAATACTTCAACCGCAATTTAAATTAAAGAAACAGTCTTTATCTGAATCGAAATACGATATATTGTTTAAAAGTTGTGATTGGTGTAGACGCTTACCTAAATTTATATAATTGTTGGCCTAGAGATGTTAAACTGGGCGCTGGTGAAACCAATGGATTTATATTTCAATGATATTACAATAATATAATACTACGATGCAATTAAATCGCAATTTAGTTGAAGTACGTCCCAGGGCTGTCGGCACAAAGATTCCACAGACAGCGGTTCAAAACCACAAGTTTTGAACGGTGCTCTTCAAGATTACAACTGCAACAAAGAATTTTTTCAACTTGAAATCGTCAGATCTTTTTGTTGTATTCACCCCAATGCGTGAGTGCTCCCCATGCTCAAACTTTCTACTGAGACCCCTGCCACGTTTTTCTGTACGTTCACATATTTTTTAAGTGGGCGGGCAGCTATTTGGATAAACTGGAGCTGATAATCAACTGATCATAATCGCACATGCAAATCTCTTATATACTGCAAATCAGGCTGGGCCACAGCAATTGTTTTACGAAGCTAAGTAAATCTATTTCGCAGTTAAACGTTACATTTTCACGTATTTCAGCGGTTCGTAAGGACCGAATTCGAGGCGGTCGAAACAAATTCGGCTCAATGTACAAACGTGATCGTGCACGACGATTGCAAGCGCTCCGCGGTAGTCAAACGTTTTCATTTGGAATGAATTTTTGTTAGTTTACTTTTTCATTTCTTCCAAGTTTATTTTGTAGTTTATTTAATTAAATGAATGTATTTTTTACATTATGTAGCATCGCTGTACTATCGATTTCTAGAATAAAAAATTCAAAACAGAACGAATCTTCGAAAACAATTTGTTTTATTGTTAACATGAATACTGCGCGTTATTTAGATATATCAGGGGCGTTGGAAGGGGGGGGGGCAATGGACCAGCCTTGCTTTTGACTGGCAGACTCAAAAAAGTTGTAATATCTCACTACGCTAGCGTATATATAGTGTAGTTGAACACGATGTGATCGGGGTCTGTTATGTAATGGTAGCGCGCTAGTCTTGCAAGCTAGAAGCCCGGGTTACAGTCCCGGCTGGTTCAAGTGAAAGCATCCACCCAACTGAAAATATTCACGACAGATCTTACATTGGACCAACCGGGTTTCGAACCCGGGGCTCTAGCTTGCAAGTCTAGCGCGCTACCACTACAGCACAGGCCCCGACCACGTCGTGTTCAGCTACACTATATACGAAAGCGTATAGAGATATGACAAACTTAACCGATGGGGTTATATTAAAATGTATGTAAACGTCAGGCCCACACCCAATTTTTGCCAGGCTCTTGCACTTCCGAAGAGCTTGCAACGCACCTGGATCAGATATTTTTAAGGAACTGTTTATATATAAAGAATTGGCCATGACATGAAAAATTTTAAGATGATGAGCTTCAGCGCCCCTCTGGTGTTATGCTTTTAGTGGCTATAGGAGCTATATATTAAAGTTGATAGGTTGATAATTAACACCTTCAGTGCCCAGAGTTTTCGGACGCTGAAGCATATGGCCCAGAATGACCAACGTCGCGTCAAGCCCGCTTCGGACATGTAGGATCCGTATCTATGCCGCTTCTGGTCCACATCCACATGTAGAGATTAATGTTTGCTTCAAGTTCTATGCATTTTTTGAATTCACGCGATTACTTTGCACTGCAGTGTTGTTAGGCGACTATTATACATAGTGAGGTATGAAATCGGAATGCACAGGAATATAATTATAAAAATTGTTCTTAGAAATATAATCCTTATATTTCTATGGCTACATATGGAAGTAAGGCCATGATGTCAGTACTCAGGATACATTCGTACGGGGTATCAGTAGTTACTTGAAAGTCACAGGGTGTGCTTAGTGATCCAATGGTGATTGGTGCTTTCACCACTCCGCTAATTGTCAGTTCCTGTTGGGTGGCCGATACTATCCAGGTGGTGTTGGTGTCTCGGGGTACTAAGGCTAGACGGGCGGCTAGAGCTTGGGACATAATCGAAACGTCAGCTCCTGTGTCTACAAGTGTCGTGACTGGGGTACCGAGTATGGTTGCATATGAGTAATGGAGCATTGCCGGCATTCATGGTGTTTAACTGTCTGGTGAACATACCCGTTGCCTACGGCTGTTGTTAATTATTCCTTGATCGTTGTTTTAAATATTAAGTAAGATGTTCATTTTTACATGATTTTGACGGACAACGATTAAAAGGTAAGAATTTCGGTCCGCTTCTCGGCCCCGACCAGCCAGGTCCGCGGGTTACGCAGGGTGGGCCCATATCCATTTGCGGACGGGCCGGTCCGGGCCGAAATATTGCAGATTCGGGTTGGGCTGGTCCCAATTTCTATCTGCCGATTAGTCCGGAAAATTTCGGTCCGTTCCCACCGCTAGTCAAACATAGAATAATTAGTATATACACACTTTTATAATATGGGTTCGTTTTACGAATTTTTTGTCATGCCGAAATGTTGCGGCTACGTGTCGGTCGGGGAGACCCTGATTTCAAACCTACTGGCCCGAAATATTTTGCAAACAATTTGTCCTCTACAATGACCAAACCAATCAAGATAATCAGCGTCTCATGTTCTTTTCAATTGAAAAGGAGCGAGCGAAATGAGCGGAGTTTCCATTGAGGGAGCAAGGTGAAACATCGTAAAACTTTCTTTTTGTCTATTATGTCACGTTTACTCATCTGCGGATTTTTGATAATGGATGGATGAATCTTTGGATGGATTTCAATAATTATTTATTCCATAGCAAAAGTGCTGAAGATATGCCATTTAGTTGAACGTGAACAATTCCCATCCCATCTTCGAGGTCAAAATGGTAAAAACGGTTTTTTAATGGTTCTTTGCCAAATTTGGCTATACGGTCACCGGGCTTAATGGATGATAAAACATATTTTATATAATACATAGTAATTAAAGCTAATTAAATTTTGGGTTGAATGACGCACAAAATAAAAGACAAAAAATAAAAGATAAAATATAAAATAGTTGTTGCTAGCCAAGTAGTTCATTTATAAAGAAAACAATTTTGATATTAAAAATAGTTGTAATGAAAGATGCATTTTAAAACTGTGCTCGTAATCCCTTGAACTCTTTAGGAAGAGACCGTTATAGACTTCTAGCTACATACATTGAGCTTTCAAGTCGAGCAATTGCTTATGAGTCAGTATCATACTTCTGCGAAACGTATTAAAGTAATAACAGCAGTAGCGGCAGAATTTATGGTTTCAAACCAAATTTCATATTAATGGTATCAAATTTAATGCCTAGAGTTTTCATCGTAACGCTTATAAAATCCTGAGCCTTATTCTCGGATATCCAGAACGCTCTTAGTCTTATGCAGTTGCGATGAAAAAGAAACTATACGGGAACTGCTGCAAGATGCGCCCTCGAAGGTGGTTAAAATTAAAGGTCGCGTTATTTGGGGTGTAAAACATCTAAAATATGATAGGTAGCATGTGAAATGATATATTGATGCTACAAGTTGTTATGAGCCTTTCACAGTAACATACCATAATTTTGTTGACCATTACCCAGGGTAAGTTCGAAACGGTATTAACGTTTTTCTCATAACCGGTATGTACCCGGCAACTTTTTTTAATATTCTGTTTTGTCCGCAGTTAAGGCGGATTATAATACCACAATACCAGGTTACCAGAAACACCACAAATAGCAAAAGCACGCTTGACACAAAATTTATAGATATTGCATCACTTATATTAAGTCTGATTTGTTTTAGCGCCAAGCTATTTGGTAACGAGTACGACGGGAGATTATACGTCATCGCTAGACCAAAGTCAGCAGTCGGCATCTCGCTCGTTACAATATTATGCCAACAACCAGCTGGAAAGCCAACAATTTCGACAACAACAATACGATATTCAACACCGATCCGAATCGCAATCAACAAATGGCCACGATGCGACGAAGCAAGACATACACGATAGTTGTAACTATTTCGTGCGAAATGGTCAGCAATACAATAATACTAATTATTTAAATCAAAATTATCTTTATCACGACCAACAGTCGTCGTCGCCGTACGCGGTCTATCAGGAACAGCTGGATCAGAAATCGGACAACTTTGTTTATCCAGCAACTGGATCTTCGGCCGTAATCTCAGCAACAACTACAGCTCAAAGCCATCATAGTGGCTTGAAAATGGGCAAACGTTACGATGGCGAAATACAAAGTCCAACGTTATCTTCAACTCTGTCGCCGTCCGAATGTCATTCGGCGGCAAACTTTCACCCGATGTCTAAATCCAGAGTTCAGTCAGCAGCACAAGGAAGCATCGTATCGTCAACAAGTTTGATTACCTCAGCATCAACATCAGCTTCAACTGTAGGATTGATGAACGATCGCACCATAAGCTCGACTACTAATTGCGAAAACACAAGCGGGGTAAGCTGCGGTTCAAGTCCACCGGACCATACACCACCACAAGAGCAACGCTCAGCAACAAATGCCTCTTATCCACAACTGCCAGCAAGCTTGGTTTCATCTGCAAGCAGCAATGACTCAAGTTTGGCTGCACTGCTAGGGAGTAGTATAGATAATGATATTCACTGCCAAAACAATGCGTCCCCAACAACTGCAAGCTCATTCCGTCGGTATTCTCTGGATAACGAATCCTCCTCAACGCATCATTTAGTTCAACAACTAACAACGATAAAACCGATAAGGCAGCCATCTTCGAAGTTTTTTTCGCGAACAATACAACATAAGAGTACTGTGCATCACTATAGTCAGGGTCACATAGAATTTGCAAGTCCTGATCCACCGTCTACAGCAATACGAACAGCATGTCCAGGATTTAGCAGTGCATCCTTATCACCGGATATGACAGGCCCTAAGCGCACCCCACCGAATTTGGTTTATGAAGGACCAAACAAGCATTCGGGTGGCGCGGTAGGACAAAACAGGCGACACACAGATGAATCCGTAATATACCCACATCATATATCACTGCCACCTGCGTTATTTCCGTCGCCCACTGTCAAACATGACAATTCAAACAACAGCCCGAGTAACATGGAAAACAACTCGTCTAACCAACAAGAAGCTACCGTTGGACTAAGTTCCAGAGAACTTACAGCTAAAGGATTAGAACGATGTGAATCCATGGATCTGGATATTGGCATCAATGAAATAGCTCCTAAAAGTGACAGCATAGTCGATAGAATAGCAACAGCAGAATCTCTAGCAAATGGCGTATCTGTAACCGAGGTAAATAATGCATATGATGAGACGTTGTCATCAATCCGTAAATTAGAAAACAACCATATTCAATCACCAATATTGCCCATTTCTCAACTAGCTGCTAATGCTATTTTCGAAAATCATGTTACATCGGAACAAATGATCAGGGCTGATGACACGCAAAACCATGTTGGTTCATATAGCAAAAGTGCTTCCGGCTATCACGAATCTGCTGAAGAATGCTTAGATTTCAACTACGGGCATTTATCGTCATTCTCCTCTTTTAAACAGCCAGCGATCAACGGATATGTTAAAGAAACCCAGTTGCCATGCCAAACACCAGAAGGTATCGAACCAACAGCAAATATACGTAGCCACAGTATAGCTCCATGCAGAGGACCCGTTCCAGAAATGCTACAAGTCCTAGCTGATAGCCTTCCGGACAGTCGACAATGGCAAGCTAGTATAACGGGTCTTATTCTCGACGAAACTCAATTGCATACTAATATCGACATATTTCAACTGCTTTGTAATATCGTGGACCATAGCTTGTTTGTGCAAGTTGAATGGGCACGGAATAGTCCTGATTTTAAGGAATTACAGGTATGTCTAAAGGTGTAATAGATGATAGGAAACTGTAGACCAGTGTTAATCAATAATTGTAAAGCTTTCGCTCAAAGTGTTACGATCGAGCTAGCAATTTTGCAGGCTGCAAGCTAATAATAATTCAAAGTAAATTCAATAAGATAAACTTTTCAACTATATACAATAGGTCATGGGTCTAAATTCGTGCATTGTGTATCCCTAGCTCAGCATTTACTTTTAGTTAATAACATTTGAATACAATGCTCGATCATTTGGCAAAATATCTTATAAATGTTGTGATTATATTGGCTTAACCAGTTGAGCAGATTCGTATGCTGCATGATATTTCTTATATACCATGGCGTAGATTTTAAGTAAGTTTTAAAACATTTGAACATATGCAACGTTCAGAGACATCCCAAATATATACCATTGACACTGCAAATCTGGAGTGAACCGAGATAATTAAGTTACCGTAAAATTGGAACGAGATTTTGTATTTTATGATCGCATGTTGGTTATTTTTTGATTTGCATTGTAGTCGAACAACACCACGGTTAATAATCAGTGTAAAAGCGAAAAGTATCCCAAATTGAAAGAACCAATTTGCAAACCACGAGTCCATCTATAATCATGTAAAAACACGTGGTGGTAAAGTAATGTAAAATCGTGTTGAAGGGAAAGGCAGATAAGGGTCCTTTTTATGTCAGCCGTATAATAGTATGACTGTTATGTCTGACGCGGATAATCCCAAATGTATAGAATTTTCTCGAGATGGTTACAAAATTGGATTCAAATTTTCGTAAATAACGTACCCTTAACGGATGATTTTACAGTATGTTATGGGAAACAAATTCTCGTCACGCACTTTATACTTCGCAATTTATTAGAAATCTTGAAGCAATGAACCAGTACATCACAGTGAAAATCTTAATAAACGTAATTTGTTATGTCAACACGACTATTTTTCTTTTAGGTAGACGACCAAATGCTGTTACTACAATCATGTTGGACTGAACTTCATTTGCTCGATTACATATATAATCGTTTGAATGCGGGTTTTGCAAGATTCTTTACATTGGCCAATGGACAAAAGTAAGTGGTAAAGTTTTTGTTTGGACTTTCGTTTTGCGTTCAGTTCGCACAATTTGAGTCTTTATAGTCAGATGGTAAGCACGTAACATGTCAAGCATACGCGATATTTGTATCACTAACTGTATAGTTTTGTTCGTCGCAATACAATTTCAAAATGCGGTTAAATTTTTTTTGAGCGCATAATACTCATCCATTGTCAACGTTGGAATCCCCGGGCGGAGGTAGCGGGAGCCTCAGGGAGGTCGGCATTTGGCTTCCCAGGAGGGATAAATTTTGGCTACACGCCTTACCCGGCTTTATGTGCCACCCCCTCACCCCTCACCCCAGCTGTCTTACACCACTCGCCGCGGAGATCATATGTACCCCTGCGCTGACAGATCTTTAAACATCTATGATATATATATACATAGTTCCTCGAGGTTCGTCAGCTCAGGCGAGCGGTACATAGTTTCGGAGGAGGGCAGGGGCTGAATGCGACCAGGCGGGGGGCGGTCGAGTAGCGGTTAATTACTGACATTTTAGAAACTCCAAAATTTCCTCAATGCTACTAAAATGTTCACAAATTTTTTCCTATTTCCCACAATTTCTGCTAAAATATTCTCCAATTTTTGGCATTTCTTTTAAAACTTTTCCCAAATTCTTGCCAAATGTCGATTTTCAACTAATTTTCCCCAATTTTTACCAGTTCTGACAAAATTTTGTGCGTGTGTTCGGCGCGCATGTGGACGTCGGTTGATGAAGGCCTTCAGCGTTGTTTTTAAGGTTTATGGAACTCCGGTCACCAAAAGGAAATCCCTTACACCTAAGAAAGCTTATTGGTCTTGTTAGGGGGAGATACTTTTGGCGGTTGGCATAATGCGCACGCATAGGGGAGGGGGGTGGACCAAAAAGGTAATCAAAAAATTCCCTGTTCACCAAACTTTTTTCTCATAATGTTTCTCAGTTTGCACAAATTTTTATAAATTTTTTAAATCTTGTTTACAATTGCTAAATATTTCCGTGCACTTCAGCGCGGGGTGGGATGACAGGAGGCTTTCCGGGCCTTAGGGGGATGAGTATGGCTTATAAGGCGGCAGACTACATAAATATATAGTCAGCTATGATATGTAGATATTATGAGACATGTATTCGTTGCTTGAAAAGGCAGGTGTGGGTAGTGCGTACACTAATATTCAGAAGCATAATAAGAAGACCTGTTAGCAACAGAATAACATTAATATCCAAAATTAAAATATGAAATTCCCCGACTCCTGCTAGTACCTCTAAAATAAGCTTATACGATATAAACTAGCCAACCGTCGACAACAGTTATTGCTGCTTAATTTGACTTTATTCGGTAATTAATAGGTTGAGCATGGACGAAGTTGCACTTCTTGGAGCGGTAAATCAGCTAGACAAGTTGGATGAACTGTGCACACGACTGGCGTCGTTGAAATTTGACAAAATCGATTATGCTGCAATGAAATTTTTCATTCTTCTCAATCCAAGTGAGTCAAAATTTTTATAAAATTGACTAAATATTTATGTGATTCTCTTGCGAAAAGACTGTTTGTTTAAACTACTTTTAATTCTGCTCAATCTAAGAGAGCCAAGAATCCTCAAAAAATTAATCAAACGGGTATGCGAACTACCTATTAACATTGTTTGTTTGAACTAGTTTGCATTCTTTTCAATAGAAAGGAGTCTAGGATTTTCAAAAAGAACGAAAGTAAGTTAAGATTCTCAAAGAATAAATCGAACACTTATGTGAAGTACTTGATGAATGGTTTGCTTGAACTAGTTTTGATTCTTTTCAATAAAAGTGAGTCAACGTTTCTATAAATTTAACCGGTACGTATGTGAAATGCTTGCTAACATTGCTTAAATTATTTTTTCATTATTTATAATCCAAGTGATTCAAGGTTCTCAAAAAATAGGACAAATACGTATGTGAAGTGCTTAGCTAAGATTGTTTGTTGAACTGAATGACAAATATGTGGTGCGAGCAATTACGTTATTGTACCCAGTTATTGTCCGTTGCGCCGTGCTAATAAACACTAAACGCAACAAAGCTCTATTCCTGTGGTACAGAAACGAACCTCAATTCTGATTACAAGTCGACGCAAACCAATAACTACCTACTCGACAGTAATGGGTACTTGATACAAGTACCAACAGCAATATTTGTTCTCATTTTGGCCTGTGAAATGTTTTGTCGCCTTATTCCACAGCAAATTCTTAACAGTGATAAAGCTGACTGTGTAAGGTGTGTACAGCGAACACACGATCCAAATAAAAGACCATAACATTTGTGAGCTTAACATTTTTTCGCTTAGTTGTTCGAAAAATGTAGAACGTGTTTATAACTATATAGCTTTTAGTGTTTGCTGAATACGATGAAGGAAAATATATTGCATTTGAGATCTACTATGACGACCACTAGGAGTCTTATCTCTGACAAGTGAACCATATAATTTTCTTATATTTCTTTGAAAGAAGTAATTTGTAAGTAAACGTAGATCGTTTCAGCCTTTTTGTCCCTAGTTAAAAACTACAAAAGGTACAATGGTTTTTCAATGTTCTGCAAATATCTGCCACGTTGACGTTATTGCATTGAAATGTATTATTGTTTTTCTATTTCTTTCACAAAGGGTCATAAAGATCAATTTGAAAATTCATAATAAAATGAAAAATATGCTACCCACTCTCGTGAACCGCGTCCAATTGCCGCGGACGAAACAACCTAAGTGACATAAAGATTAAGTATAACGTATGGGTGCGTATAAATTTTTCACATATATTTGTTGTATGAGTTCAAGAGTAAATTTTATAGCAATAAATTGTAGCGCTAACAAGGCTTCAAGACAAGCGAGTTGCAACTGAAGCACGCGACCGAATCAGCGCAGCATGGATACAATACCATCAAAACGTGCATCATCAGAATTATTCACGAGAGTCACCTAGGCTGTTTAAATCATGCATAGATCAAATCCGGTTAGCGAAACACTATATATTTTTGAAAAATTATATTATGTTTACTGTTCCTACGAGGAGTCAACTTCTTAGTTTTGGGAACACATGAATGCAATTCCATCAATTGTATCAAGTGTTCTAAATCGAAAGTCTTGCGCATGGAATACGGTTAGCAAAATTATGCGACTACAAGTTGCTATAAACAACGAATAATAGCAGTAATGTAGTATTTATGGCCTCGAATTAAAAGCGAGTCTAGGTACTAATATGGCTTAATTTACTTAAACCGTATCATCGTAGGCTAATGTACTATTCTTATACATACTGCTTCTGGGCATGATCATTTTATCGATATCCCTTGCATCAGTCCATAAGATTATATGTAATTACCGTTCAAGTCTTCAAAAGAATAGATAAAGATTGAAATTAAGAAAGCCAGTTAAACGAAAATGGTCGTATATTCAGTTAAAGAAGCCGAATAATTTTACCATATAGTTGGAAAGATTTATTTAACTTAGTTTGATTGAATTTTTGTGCATAACATATTCTTCAGTTCAGTTTAAGGATTGTAAACAATTTTTATTAGTTACTGATTTTAGCATAGCTTTAAATCTTTCATGACTATTTGCATGTACGTTATTTGCATCACACGCAGAGCGAAGCGGTGCGTTAAGTGGGTTTATGATGTAGTGTTTACTTGGATGTTCGCTAATATTCGTTAGCATTACGAGGATCGTTATGCAGCTGGGCAACAGCTCCAAAATAACCTAGTGTGCGCCGTTCACAACTGTACTATCCGGACACAGTTGTTTGAGCATTTCCGAATTTCCCATACACTTAACGATAAACAAAGTATTAATAAAGGGTTAATAAAATGCCATCGAGAATAATCTACTAATTATTACAGAATCCATTTCCTAATTAAAATAGTCAATGCCCTTTAAGCGATGTATCGCATGATACAAAAAATAAATATTGAAGAAACAAAAGAAAAATACATAGCTTAATAACGGGTCATCACAAACCTTGTAGTTCTGGTATGTGAAAGCAGTGAATTTAGCAGGTACGAGTCATAACAACAAATAGTAATAATAATTTACAGAAGCATTGCTCAATATGGCGAAGAACTGCTATATTTCAAAGTCATAAGCGGACAAATCAAAGGACAAACTTTGCTGTCTGAAATGCTTCATCATGGCGCCAACCTTAGAAGACAAGTGCAACAATGAACATAATAGTTCCCTCGACATTGCGCGGCGAAGACGGGTTGTCTGCTCTAGCACGTCAAGGCGGATGAGCTGAAATAGCACCAGGGCTAATCGACGTGTGAGGTTGCAGCATTATCTCGGCAACATACAACATAACAACGGTTGCTCTCTGCATCTGTGTTTGTAATGATGTCTTTTTTTACAAACGAAACCGTGGTGCTAGATTCTTAGCTACCGATATTTCTCCTTAAAATATCTTAATGATGTTCTTGCCAAATTATTTCTTGCCGAAAAGTTTTGTAATTAAATCCACCATTGCCTTAAGTGTATACCGCTGTATTGACTGTACATTGTACGTGTACTTTTCTAATGTGCAGTGTTGGTTATAGTGCATGCGATTATAGTGAAAATGCTATTATAACGAAATTTTAAAAACTAAAAAAGATAGATATAGTCTTCATAGGTAATTTTTATTCTTCTAAGCGATTTCATTATAAACGCATTCTACTGTATTTCAATAATTTACAGCATTTTGATCAGTTTACATGATCATCGTTATCATTTACATATTTATAAAGAAATATCAATATTAAACGTTTTATTGATAGTTTCAGGCACCATGTAAGAAAAAAATTAAAACTAGCGCTGTTAAATAAAAATCTACATTATTTTACACCAAATTTTCTAATGTCAAAACTTTCGTTACAAGAATATCATCATTTTTAAAATTCTAAATAATTCCTTTGAAACTGTTTTAATATTTTTCCACTAAATATTCTATGCTTGAAGCTAGATATTGGAAACGATTTTCGTGTAATTGGAGTACAAAAAATTTATATCACTAAAAGCAATATATGCCTAAAAGTGCATAAACTGTTTTAGAGCCAATTAACTTGCTATGGATGTCAATTTCAATTAAGGCTTTCTTAAATAGTGAACTTTTTACCAATCGATACACAAGTATGATATAGTATTTATATTATATAGTATTTCTGTAGCTTTAAAACTGAGCAGCCACTAATGTGAAAGCTTGTCGGTATTTAGGAGGTGATTGATTTGTAATGACTTATATATTTAAACATTTCGTTGGCCAATAACTCCATACATTGCGATTTGCAGTGTGAAACTGCCTGGAGTAAAACATTTAGACTGGGGTTATACTAAATCACGGCGTAACATCTTACGCCAGCTTCGTCTCAATGCCAGGTATGCGGTGCTTAAACTGATATCATGGTTTGTTTAGATATTTCGGTCTACTACTTCAACAGCGGTCATCTGACAGTGCGTCATTATCTGAGCAATTAGGTCAGAAATATTCTAAAATATAATCGTTTGTAAAATGATTTGTACGGCGTTGCTTAGTTTATCAGGCTCGAAAAGTTTTACCGTGAACTTAAGCTACAAGAGATAAAGTTTGTGTTTTCCTTGAAAATTATTCTGTAACATACTCATGTGTGTTACAGTTGGTTGGATCAAATGGTATAAACGTGAGTTTTTGGAAGTTAATAATTGTATATATATATATATAGTACCAAGGTGCGCTTCGTTACGAGAAGTGGTGGAAATGATATAATATTCAGCCAGCTTACATATTCTTCAGCATATTTGCGTTAATTTTTAGAAAATGCAAGTTAGTTTGCTTGCGTTTGTCCGCTCAAAGTAGAATCCGTAAGGAAACCTCATTTTGAATTTTAGAAAAAGCATTGTCCTTCGGGCAATATTCACATTAATGTTCTCGTATGCCGGATAGATGACTCTGTCCAAGATATTCTCGTGACGGGTGAGTTCAAAATTTTATTGCTCATTAACCTAAATCCAGTTGCAAAAAATGTATTAAAAGTAAGCCGTTGTGGAACTGCTTTTATAATATCTGGAGTATAGTAATTACAGACTAAGCAAAGCACAACGACTCAAAATATTAAAAAAATTAAGCAAAACTCCAAATAACTTTGGGCTCCACTCAAACTGGCTAATATTGGTACTGTCTGCACTCGCTGTAAATAGGATGTTCATCTTCAAGTGTAGTTGGTATTTTTTATCACAAATCAGTGCTGAAAAAATATATTCTAACGAATACAGAACAACTTTAAATTTTATGAAACTAATAACATATATTAAAAAAATTAAGGAACACTCCAAAAGCAGTGGGGTTAAGTCAAACTGGCTAATATTGGTACTACCTGCGTTCGCTGCAAATTAGATGTTCATCTTCTAGTCTAGTTAATATTTTCTATCACAAATCAGTTGTGAAAAAATATATCGGAACGAATACATAAAAACTATAAATTCTATGACAGTGATAATTAGCATTACGGTAACCAGCATAGTTCACACTTTTGGTTGCCTTAATGTTAGAAGTATTATGTCTAATGATGGCATAAATGTATATTTAAGACTTCAATAGATCGCTGGCCAGACCTGGATGTTTTCTAACCGTGTATTCACACAATATTTTGTTTTATAATAGTTACCGTGTATTTTACGAGTGCAATGTACAAAGACAATACGCCGTTTTGTTTAATATTGTATATTATATATATGAAAAAAGTCAAGGTATCACACTTTATACCGATCGCGCGCAATATCGCAGACTCTACAATTACGAATAGAGATTAATATTTGAGTAGTTTATGAAGTCCATTTGGAAGACAGTTGAAACAGTCTTGACTTGTCCCATGTTATAATTAGTATCTTAAATATTCGAGCTTTTACCTGAGAATATGTGTTACATCGAAAAATTATTATTTCTTGTAAGTTTCATACATTTTTAGCAAAATCAGCCATTACTCGCACATTTTGTTTAAAGGAATGGTGACATAATTGTATCAAAATCTTAAGAACACTCGATTTGACATTGCTTGATAACGTAATGTTAGCAAAATGATTAGCTGATACTTTTACCACGTGGAGCAGGGAATGTATTTGTCGTTCAATTAGGGGATTCTGGTAAAGCAATATCGTTAACTTCATTTGAATATTTCCGTATACTCATTAAAAGGTGAATATTGTGCAATTTTCATTTCCAATCTTGATAACTCTAGAAACCTGGACAACTTTTGCATTATTCAAAACTTTTGTCGTCCCCAATATGGTATACGAAATAGATGCCTAGAAGAGGTCAGGCAGGATTTCAAAATATATATTGAATTGGATAACTTTAAAATATTTCAATTTTCGCTTTAGGAATCTGCGACCAGCTGTGTGATACCTATTTATCTACCGTTTTGCCTCGAATTACTTTCGGGTTAATTTTGAATAGATGCATTTATTTTCTGTTTATATATCTGTACTGAGTGATAGCTCTTTGTTAGAGCTGTTGAGTTTAGCGTTGGTGGTAAATGCATCCTTTTTCGCTACAACTTATCGCCTAAAAAGTTTATAGTACATGGAAGACTTATGCGGTTACTTCTCTGACTAGCTTCAGAAGCTTACACAATAATCAAAATAGTGATAATTTGCCGCCGTTAGAATAAGTTGTTTTCATGTTTCCCTCGAAAAACAGACGAAACAAAGATGCGCAAATAGGCTCATGGGTATTACTATCAAAGATATTTCTTCCGAATAAAATTTTCGGCATCCAGAACAGCGAATCGGCCTCCAGTTGAATTTCTTTAATACTTATATTATTTAAATCTTAGGTTTCAAATGGCTCTATCTATTTGCATTACCTATTTATATTCCTATCGGAATAAAACCGAACATATGCATAATATCTACAGAATAGTGTGCAAATAAATATCCTCCGATAACATAAGTTATTAACAGTTATTTATAAGTTAAAATATTTGTCGCTGTATTTTAAAATACTAATTATTACAGAAATTTTTTCGTTTCGACTGTTACATCAGCGGCTGATGTGATCTTTTGCAAATAATAACAAGGAAATTGGATATTGAAGCCATGAAAGTTGTAAGACATCTGACTCCATAAGATTTAGCACTGTTGACACCTTTGTTTCATTTTCTTCCAAATGAAATTGTTAACGTTGGTCTATAAAACAATGCCTAAACGACTCAGTTAGTTGATAGCGATAGTAGTCGACGTTCACAAAGCTAATTGTAGCTTGTTTTCAGCTATAGCGCTCTAGAGGAACATCAATGTATACATCTAAAAACGCGCCCGACACTAATGTTTTACCGTATATAATCAGGACTACAGAAACAGCAACTCGTATCCGTACTTTTTCGGATTATTGAGTTTTGCTAATTGCAAATGTTATAAAGTGATGCGTTGTACGACTGTGTTTTGATAACCAAACCAAATACATTTAGGATATATGTTGCGCTGGTAAAACCTGCTATTATCATATTAACGCTTATATTATTTGCATTTTGCAGTTATTTTCAATTTTATTCAGCAATACAATTTCAGGAACGGGTCCTCATATGTGTTGTTCGCGCTGTTGAAATAAAATTTCAGACTAAAATTTAGTTAGCATCACGATTATTATTTCCAATCAAAGTTGTTGACAATTTCCCATTAAATGGTAGCATCAGGGTACTAGAGCACGGCAATTTAATATATATTTAATCATGAGTTCATTGTGTGATACTAAAAACATGTAGGAGTATAGAGCTAGCTTTAGGGGTGTGAGTGACCCCTACCAAAAAATTTATAAGGTTCCTGCGAGATTTTTTGATGTGAGACCCCCACAATATGACATGAGGTCGACTCGACCTATTTTTCGAAGGACTTTCTGACGTTCGGAAGCTCCTCCCCTGGACTCTCTCCAATGCGCACCGAACGCGCGGTACAAATTTTGCATAATTTATAAAGAATTGGGGAAAATTCAGCAAAAATTGGCACAATATGGCAAAATTTGAGGAAAATTTTACAGAAGTAGGGAAAAGTTAGCGAACAATCAAGAACTTGAAGTGCATCTTTTCTGGAGACAAATTCAAACACTTATCTGCTCGAACGTATTAAAAAATCAAAAAATGTGAGGGGACCCCTGGATGTGATGCCACAACTGGAAGGTATGGAGGTCCTAAGTCAGGCACTGGAGTAGAATCATTCGTGCTCATATCTGCCTGGTGAAATAAAACACATTGTCAACAGAAGTGCCGTTACCTAGTTCTTATGCTCAAAATAGCAAAAAATATTCTGTATTTCTGTTGCGTCAACGTTTTTTAAAACCGGTATTAGTAACAGTTACATAAGTTCTTTATTATTAGGAATAAATTCTTGTCAAATTTCACACTATAATTCGATTGGACGATATTTTGGTAACAATCATATCTGCCAGATGGCATTCAAACACGACGTGTCGTTGGTTGATTACCGTAACATGCATGAATGTCGAAGTTGAAAACTCAATTCGCACGCAACATCGATGTATATATGTATTTCAATGGCATATTATACTATTGTATTTGCAATCTTCGCTAAATATGAGATGACCAACATCTCTCTCACCCAAATTGTTGCCGTAGAAGTATAAATGTTTTCCTAGGTCTTACAGAAGCGCTGTTTAACTTCACCGTGTCTTAGGAAAGGATTTTTTGAGAAAACACCAATTTCGACTACAGATAATCCATGCTTTCTTAACATTAAAATTGCATTGCTTTACGGTTTGCCAAAACCAGGTCATAACTAAAACAGGCAGTATTACTCATTATTATTACTTTTGTTGCTATGCCACGTTCCTGCCAATTATATACTTGAATGTGTTATTATCAAACATAAATTGTTTTCGCGTGATTTGGTATTGTAATAAATCTAAAATATATGTAGGTATTTTGAAAATTTTAATATATAATGTTAATTATCTCAAATATATTTTCCTGAGATGCTTGTTACAATACAGCACGTTTCTCTGTTGAATACGCAAAAGAAACTTACATGAACTTGATTAATTTCGTGCGAACCTCAAGTATTTATACAAACATTTTTCACCAAAATACATTCCAATATAAGTATTATAATATGGTCTCAGGGTAACCTGATTTAGTTTGGCCTGTCCGACTGTTTCTGCTTGAACATGCACAGTTTATAAATTCGCATCCCGTACTGTCATACATGCTCTTTTGGTCCGAGGTCCCGGGTGTAGCCGGGGCCTCGTGGTGGGGGTGGTACGTCCCACAGTGGGGATCATCCTGTGGACAGGGAGAATTGTCGCCTTCGGCGCATGGGTCGCGGCGCCGCCAGAGGGATTGGGGGACCTGCCAAGAAGGAGAGGGTGCTCGGTACTTGGAGGGGGGTATGAGAATGCATGCATAGTGACACAATTTTATACAAGATCAGCCTACCAGATATCGATTTGGGTTGTTGGGATAGACCTGTACCTATCCTATTTGGTAACGTGCCAACACCATTTTGGTATTTCGGCTGTAGTGTTTTTAGCTACGGAATAGCATAAAATCTAAAAGATCTTTTACAGTTATTAATAATTGTCTTTATGAGACCACAAATCGTGATTAATCAAATACTAATCGGACCGCAATCAACAACAATAGTGTTTATTAATCAATATTAGATTGTTCGAATCTTGTCGCATAATGTTCAGCGACTCAAAATGAAGCGCTACTAATTATTGTGAATAAGCTTCGTTTTGTAAACACGCTTTTCATCCACGTTTAGAATACAAAATAAATTGAAAATGATTTCTTAAACGTCCTGTTTGTGAGCAACCTGTAATCATTTTACATCAATGCTTTATTATGTAATACAGTCGAAACATAATTGCCCATTATATCGATATATAAGCTAAGGTAAGGAAAGTCCCTAAGGTAGCGTTGCGTGTGCATGCTGATGTGGTATTTGAAATTAAATTTGCCGACTACCACACCGTGTAGGAATGCCAGATCCGGCCTCTGTTACCTACCGAGTAAGCTCGAGCTCATTCTACAGTTGGGGACCTTCGCCCAATGTGACCTTGGTGTCTTTTCCAAGAATATTACGCAACAAGTTGGTTCAGAACACACGACTTCATGACTGTGAAATGTGTGTTGATAACTGCATACACATAACTATTTATAAAATGAAATTCCGTATAGCGCATATATCACAGATTTTTATAACTGCTGTTGGGCAGTCATTAACGATATGTGAACTCAGTCAAGGTGCAGCAGTTAAACAGGTTTTACACTGTTATGTTTTATCAAAATTTTAATGTGTATTGCTCTTATTGCTGTGAATCACTTTAAATACAGTGTCTATGTTCAAGTTCAGCTTATATGACATATTATTTATAACAGTTCAAACGAGTATTTTATATGCCGATCATTTACTGTGCACATGTCGTACGCATATTGACTAAACATAATATTTGAAAAATTTGCAAATTTGACAATTTCACGTAAGGCACGGCGTAATATTGCTTGATCGTAATTATGCTATATATCACCTTAAGACGGTATGCCAACAGTTGCTACCACGCACATTGTTAAACTATAGTGAAATATTTTCGTGCCTGAATTCGAAAGATCAAAAAATTTACCGTAGCTGGTTCCAAATTATGTAACGAGATCAGTGTTCTTCAAAATAGCTACACCGTACTCAATCTACACCCAATTTATGTTATTGCTCGGTAGGTAACTTAACTCTTCGTATTGAGTACCAGGCCTTAGCTAAACATTGCTAGTTTCAAGGACTAATGTAACAATATATTTTGTACAATTCTGCATTGTTACTTTCAAAAAGACCAAACTAGTACCAAACACGCTTCTATAGACCTCTTTAGAGAATTATAGATCTTATATATTGCATAAATGAAATATTATACTGTTCGCGAAGTGAAAATTGGTTAAGCCATTCTTAGCGAAGAAAACCAAGGCCCATATTCTAGTTTATTACGAGTTTTTCCTACTACGTTACTAATGGCACGTGGATACTGAACCAGGTAGCTTCTATTAGGCCAGCTGGATCTATTGTAATATTTGGCAAGAAACAAAGATTTCCTGATACTTACTCGCAGAAAACCAAAGGAACGGCTAAGTCGGCAGCAAAATTGTAGCATTGCTATTGCCTCAGACTTCACTAAAGGAAAATTAGCGAGGGTGCGTTGTAATCCATTCTGCATTGCAATCGTTACTAGCGTATCATACTGCCTTATATTACATCTTGCCTTTTCTGCATGTCAATTAAAATGAACTTTTACATTTAGCACGGTGCACTGTTTAAAATTATTATAGAGGTTTATTATGATGAAGCTTGTATTTTGAGCAAAAGTATTGATGTTTTGCAAAAGTATAGTGCACCAATATTTATACTGGTATATTAACCGATGAATCAACACTAAATGAGCACCGATATTGTTGTTAATTTAATTTTAGAATGCATAGAGAATGTCGGCACACGAACAAAATTTGAACGCAAGAAGCATCTCAGATATCGCTGAATATAAAAATGAATTTTACATATCTATACTTATGAGCACAATTCTATCGCAAAATAGCTGGATTTCAGTAAATTTTAAGTTTTTATTTCCTAGTTACGCTATATTTTTGACAGTAGACAGATGCGCTGCGAACATCGAAGCCGAAGCATGAGTATACAATAACGTTAGCAGCTAGTACTATAGGAAATATTTGTTAACATTGGTTTGTACCTGAATCAGCTCTCTGCAAAAACCTTCGTCTGAGTATAAAAGCAATATTGGTATTGCACGACTTGAAGTATGGCTCATGAAAGAATAAAATACAGTAAAGCATAACAAATAGAAGTGCATCACATGGTTTTTCAATCATTAAAATGGTTATATTTCTACTTTCTTTGAATATAAAGTCGTGCCTTGTAATCGGTTATCTGTTACAATATCTCATAACGTTTACATTTTCATAAAAGCGTAGTTTAAGCGCATATACTTGCAATGAAATGCCAATTTTTCTCATTTTAATGCTTACTCAAGGTGTTTCTTCAAACGTTGTTCCTCAAACTTAGGTATTGCTATTCGCAGCTTACGGTCGCCAGTATTACAGATTATGTAACGATGGTTTATTTTCTTCAATTTGAATGAAGAGTCTCCATTGCAAATATAATAAATAACCAAACTATAAGTTGCACCACTTTAGAAATTCAGTTTTGGGAAACTTGCTATTTCATTGCACCATACAGTTGACGAAAAATTTTGTCTTGATACGTTCAATCTTTAACGTTCAACAACCCAACTAAGGTTTGCATACCCGATTCTACTTGCAGAAACTCATGTTTTTCTTAGATTCCACGTGATAGGAAATTCTAAAATCTTGCCTGACAATCTACAGCATCGATTTTACTATATTTCAGTTATGTATCTGCGCAAATATACCATTGATATGTGTAGCAGAAGTATCGAGTCCGTGTGTTTGACTGAACCATATAACAGTTTCGAACAATAGAATTAGTAATTACAACTAGCCATTCGTGAATTTCACATCGCTGCAATATTTGGCTCACATCGTACAGGATTATAATTTTACTAGCAGCTTACTTTATTAAGTAAAATAGAATTCTTTATTCTTAAAGGTGTGTTGACACGCTCAAACTTTATTCTCCAAATACAAATCAAAATTTGGAAGCATCTTATCTGCATTTTCGGTAAGTTCAAACCGTTCAAACTTTTCAATAATATCCATTTAGCCATTTATTGACGAAATGTACTACCTAAGATAGTATCGACTCAAGTTTGTATCTCAAATTTTGAAACATAGCTATTTGTCTTTAAACTTTACCGTCAAATCTGACTATACTTTAATCATCTTTTAAGCTCAGAATATGAGTAAAATAATGTTTGCGCCTGTGAACACGCCTTTAAATAATTCGCTAATCAGCATAATTGCCTTGATACTGTTATTTTATATTTTACACTAAATGCCTCCTCATCTGGTATATGTCTTTCTTGCCAAACCTATGTGGTCAATTTTTACTACCGATGTTTATAATAAGTTTGTACATTTTTATATATAGCGACAATCATTCATACACTGCATTATATACATGGTTGTTGTACATTGCGTGTTGACATATTTTTTGTTTCGTTTTCTATAATATTTGAATATCCCAGTATATTTTCTGTGCTTTGGACAGCCAGATTTTCTGTCGTGTTGTCTAAATCTGCATCAACAGTTTAATGTGCCTGAACACACATTACGCAATGTTTTACTTTGGCTGATTGATATAACAACAGTCGTTTATTCTTTGGGTCTTTTTCATAAAATCTGGAGGCTGTGATTTAGAATTCTAACGTTATTAATATTTTCTGATATTCTCGACTATAAAAATGTTATTCTTTCGCTCCTGTCCATAAAAATCCGAAGGTTGGCATTATAAATTCCAACATAGCCAGCATTTCACGATATTCTCAACTATCATAATGTTATTCTTTAGGTGTTTTAGGTAAAATGCGGAGGTTGAGATGTAGGATTTCAACATAACCAGCATTTTCCAATATTCTCAGTTATTATAATGTTATTCTTTAGACCTTTTTCGTAAAACTTCGGATGTTGTGATTTGGAATTCCAACGTTATCAACATTTTCTGATATTCTCAGTTATCGTGATGTTATTCTTTCGGCCCTGTCCGTAAAAATATGGAGGTTGAGATTTCAAACTCCAACATAACCAACATTTTCCGATATTCTCAACTATCATAATGTTGTTCTTTCGGTCTTTTTCGTAATCACTTCGGGGTTGTGATTTAAAATTCTATCATAACCAGCAATTTCCGATATTCTGAACTATCATAATGTTACCTATTCTTTCGATCCTGCCCGTAAAAATCCGGAGGTTGAGACTTAAAATTCCAGCATAACCAGCATTTTTCGATACTCTCAATTATCATAATGTTATTCTTTCGGTCATTTTCATAAAACATCTTCCCTGACGAATTAGCATTATATCATAGTCTATTGTAAAATGTCGCAACTCTAACGAAAACACGTGGTTAAATTCTATTTATGGTGTAACAAACCCTACTGTTTTTAAACATCACTTAACAGTGCGATTTCAGTGTATTAATATTTCCAACTGAAAGGCTTAAGTTATAGAGGGGAGGTTTAGAAATTCTAGTTTCACAAAATTTTGGCAATTAGCAAAGCATTACTCGTTTGTGTGATCCATTCAGCTGATGATGTAAGTGCAATGCGCCATGTGATGAAAGCTCAGAACATAAATTGATACTTTTAAATTAGAATCGATTTCAGTTCCAAATTCGGTGACTTTCGCCTTCTAAAATTTTACTTATCGTTAAATCAAAACGAACAAGGTGCTTGTAAATTTATTTAATTTAACGTTGCATAAATTATTAATCCTTACAAATTGATATGGGTACGAGTTATAAACCACAGCCGGTATCTAGCCACAATCAGTACATAATGCACACATAAGCGGAAGTTTCTGTAGATAATTATTGGTGGCTCACGTGAAATAGGGAAGAAAACCCATTATTCTTGCCGCACCAGTGATGTGCATGTCAACTAAGCTTTATACGTGGTTTCGCAATCGGTGCTGGCACTGATTGAAAACTATAAACACAATCAAACATTTTTCCAATCAAATATTTTTTGCAATGAAAACTCATTTGACGTTTCGTTTCATAAAAACCTTTAACACTTGCACAGTGCGTATAAAATCAACGTGGCTAAACTTTACAGACAATTGTAATTTTTGTAAAATATAGATCACTTCTGTTGTAAGGAAAATATTTGCTCGTTTAATGTGTCAATGTTATGTAATTTTTGTTTGTTATCATTGAATTCACGTTTATATAAAGTTATGTGATACATACGTTGAACATTCCAATAGGATTATTACAGCTGCTTCTATTTCAAGCCTGTAATATTCTTAGGGATATGGATACTAAACAATAATAAGCCTTATTAATCTCTACCTTTTACCGATGTATAAAATATTAAATCAACAAAATTTCTTTTGTTCTTTATGCTTTGCGCGTCTACACAGTTTATTTATCTGTGTTTGCTCTTCGAGCACAATCTGAATACATTAGGTGCTACGTTAAATACGATTAGATTAATTAGACGCTCGGTAGATGTACTTTTTATGGCTATCACACAGCAGCGACAGCCAATGTGAGGCTTAGCCTTAAGAAGCTAAGTTTAAAATAATAAGCTGACCTTTGCGAAAGCAAAGTAAAGCTTTAGATTTTGCTTCCAGCCGGAATTGTTTATCTTCTCAGGAAAAACATGTCTGTGCAATATTGTGCTTTAATAGTATTGCGAAAAATATTTGTGAACAACTGCTCCAATATTATGCTAGCTAAGCGGTGCCAACAGCTACACATCAATCAAGTTTGAATGTGACACCCGCACAAGGATGGGCGACACTCCATGCCACGAAGACTGAAGAGCCCTGCGATATAATAAGACGTGTATATACCGGTCAAGAGGGGTCTCCGTACGTCGTGCTTAAAATTTCTATGTGAATGGGTCATGTCCTTCAAAAATTTCGCAATACTCTTTAACATTAATGCGGCTTTTACTTTATAAAGGACCCCCATGTGAAAGTTTTGTCCACCCTAGGTGTCTCTGCCACGATCCACTATATGGTGTCTTGGACATTATAGTGCTTTTGATGGCATTTTAAGATAGTATACGCAAGTAGTGTAGATTCGATGACAGTATGCTGTAGACTACACCATTGCGTTTTTCAAAAAGCTATAGAGTATCAGCTGCACCATACTGCTATTTACGCATCTTATGTAATGTGTTTGCATATGCTGTCCTTGACACCATCAGCAAAAAAGATTCGGTAGATTAAAACACTACAGTTAATGTTGATGGTGTTTTATCGTATAGTGTAGCTAAGTACTGTATACCATAGGACGGTAAGGTGTAGACTATTGCGTAACCAAACTTTCACACAGAGGGCCTTTCTAACGTAGAAACATTTGAAACATTTTCGTTGAGCAGATTCGCGAAATAAAACATATTCGGGACACATTTAACAAACAAACAAGCAAAAAGTTTAATGATACATAAATATAAAATATACAGAACAAATGTATATAAGAAAGCTAATTTAGGCAAAATGTTTGTTTAAGAAACCGTGTATAATTTCAGACTAGTCGGTAGTGGAACTACGTTTGTGAGCGGAGCTTGGGCTGTGGCATTACGAATGTATATACTCAATTTCATGTTCTTGTAACTACATTGCATAGGGCATAGGGCTTTATCATTGGTAAAAATATTATATTTGAATTCTTCGACCCAAAAAACCTATAATGGTTTGATCGAAACGATTATATTTCAATAAATAACACAAATATTGCAAAATTCTCTATTTTAGCTGCATAAGCTTAACTAATTAGCTAATTACTAATTAACCACTCAAAATTTTTTAATCCCATATATCAGGTGCACACTCTGACATGATAGGCTTTTAAACAAAAAACGTTTTTTTAAAATCGGTTCAGTGGTTCTTGAGATCCGTCGGACCGAACGAACGAACAAACTAACGAACGGACGGACATCGACCTTTTTACTCCCAGACAGAAAATAAAACGCTTCGCTTCGATCCGCTCAATTAAATTAAGAAGAAGAACGGCCTGGATAAGCCCAGGTCTTTTACATCTACTCATAGGATTCTACCGCAATTCAAATTTCAGGTCAAATTAACCCAATTTAGTATATTTTTGAATATATAATTTTATACTAAAAACACTAATCAAGTGTTGACCAGCGATTGTGTCAGCAAGCGAGTTCCAATCATTAATAACACAAACCATTAATATGGGAACTACCGCTTTTGACTTGAACTTTGCTCTTATCAGTTTCTGAGCATGTGCAAGCGTCGAGTTATCAAGGCTTAGTTGTTAAAGTTACTGGTTTTAAAATCAGACTTCGCTGTGCATCACTTATATGCGATGCATAAATTAAGATAAAGTCCTATAAAGTTCAAGTAATTGAAGATCTAGCTTATCTAACGTTGCGGATAGCTAACAGGTTGCAATCCGGCACGAACCAAAAATGAGGCGGTCGAGTACACCAAAAAACGCATGCAAAAATATTGTCGAAGTCTCTCTACTATATCAATCTTGGTCAAGTACACTGGCGACCTGACATCAGGGTTGGTTTTTTCCGAAAAAAAGTCGGACCGGAAAAATGAAAAAAATGAAAAATAGTCAAATTTTACTATTAGCTTTTTAGTTGTTACCCTGTTAGAAAAATAGCAAGAAACACAGTTTTATGCGAAATTGAATCCCGATGTCGATTGTAAGTGCCTTAATTACTGAAAAAGGTCTAAAACTGCAATGTTGTCACATAGAATTTGCAGCCACATAGTGCACCGGCACTTCAATCTTTCCAAAGGGCAGGGTTGTGTGAAAACCACACGGTGGCTATATCGATCGGAGTGCGATCGATAATTATTTGGTGAATTAAAATATAATTAAAAGTGAAAGTACTTCACATTTTTAGTATTGTGTAAACTTACTAACTGGTGTCAAACTGCCCACCATCCAAGTGGCACTGGAAGCGCATTAATACAATAGAGTACGTAATTTAAGTCTACGATCCAACTGTCGATCTATTTAGTTTATGACCCGTCGTGGTAAAAATGGCATACATTCCCGCTGGTATATATCACAGGTAAACAGACCGGTGCATTGAGTGGGATGGTGGTGGACAACCACCAAGGGGTGTAACCCCTAGGTTTTTGGTTTTTCTTGGAAAGAGGGCTGATTTTATGGGTAACCAACCCCCGTCCCATATCCACCTGTGGGCATGTGTGCCTGGCCTGTGTCTGCCTAGTTTACCGCTTTCATATGCTCGATACAAATCCCATGGCTCTATTCAGTACAGCGCCTAGTTATTTTAAATTTGCCATCGGGCAAAGGTTTCTGATGCGGTGAAGGAAGCAAGTTATGCTTATGCTTAGATTATAAATTTAGTTGATGCTTGAAAGGTATAGTTATACCATTTGTACCGTATAAATCATACGCATGAAATGTAAAGGCTGTTTAAATCGGTGTAAATAATGCTCACGGGTGTAATATTTTGTTGAATGACGGTTTTCCGACTATTTCCGACTCCAAAATACTGAAATAGTGTTTTTTCCATTTTTTTCCGGGGGGGGGGTAGGAAAAACGGAAAAAACCATTTTATCCGTTAGTTTTTTCCGGTGCCCAACCCTGCCTGACATACATAGTATATTAAAGAAATGCTGTACATAACTTTTGCAGGCACGTAGTAATATATATAGGTGCTGGTGGCTTTACATTCTTGTGGATGGAAAATGCCTAGAGGCAAGGCAGCAGTAACTTGGAGGTGATATTAAAGATGCCTCACCTATCCCAACCGTCGTTCAAAGAAATTTCTCGGCGGAGATGGCAGTATTACTAGATGCAGAGGTTGATCGTATGACGTAACGAAAACTGACGGACGAAGCAACGGCACCCCCACGTCGGTTGGGAGAGGGAATATATCAATATAGAAAATTTAAAACAACGAGATATCATATAATACATCTTGTAAGCCTTAGCAGAGCTGTTTCTGTAATTCTTGCTCGGTTTGAGGCCAGATGTGATCCGTAACCTCACGTTTTTGCAGAAACAGGTACCATATGTCCACGAGTATAAGATGTTTTAGAATTTCTGTACCCTATGTGAAGTACTTGAAATTTAGACATTAAATTTTTGTATTTGCCAAACAGTAGCTTAAGATACAATTGTTTGTAATGTACTTAGCATGGAAGTGAATGCAGATTTTAGGCTTAGTTGGGATAATACAGTTATAATGTTTGGCGTCATCAACAAACACTTTACATGATACATTGTTAAAACTAATACAAAAAGATCACATATATAGAAAAAAACAAAGTTGGTCGTTTGCAGTAAACCAGAAACCTGATATGTATTCTAAAACTTAAGTTTACTTTAACACGAAATAGGCGATTTTAAAGAAAACTCTTGATCCAGATTGATAAATGGCCGATTAGTCTAAGCGTGGAAAGTTTGTGTACCCGTTTAGTATGAGATATTGTATGAAAGGAATTTTGCAAAACCAATGTAAATAACGTCTACAAGAGAGTCGGAGTCATCAGTCAGCCCAGTCTGTAATATACCCTATTGTTTAAAAAGCTGGTTATAATTTCAATGATTTGCTTGAAAACTACGTTGGATGAAATCCATATATGTTTTTGTCTTGAGATGTTTAATCAGCGACAAATTTACGATGCGATCTGCTACCTTACACTAGTCGGATACAAGCGAAATGGGGCGATAATTGAGGGAATCGCTTAGGATTCCTGTTTTGAAAAACCAATAAAGGTAGTGTGGACCCACATATTAGGCAGCATACCATTGGTAAAAGATTGTTTAAATATATGGTTCAATGGAACCCACATCGGTTTAATTAGGTTCTTGAGAAAGAACTGTGTGAAGCCACCATCAGAATAACTATGATTGGCGTTCAAATTCTTACGGGTATGGTGAACAACCGTAAGGCATTATTAGTTTGATTTTTGTGGTGCAGCTAAATTATGGATAACTGCGATCGCCAACCACAAAGATTCGTGCTAAAATATTGCTTCTATAAAGGTCGTTTGTGGCTCTCACGATTTGCAGTTTTCAAAGAACTTAAGCGGGTCTAGGAGAAACTGCGATTATTTATATGTTTGAAAAGTCTATAATAGTCTCTGTTGTAAATATTTCTCCGCTTTTGCAAAACGAATCAAGTGCCTTTGGTAATTCATTACTGGTTCATTTATAAGAGGCAGAGATACCAGTAATCCGCCGAAGTTTTCGTGTATCTAGGTACTTACATTTTTTCTTCGGAGTTTCTTGGACAAACTGGAGTACATAAAGTTCATAAACATACATAATAAACTGTAAAAAAAGAAGTCACATATCACTAAACCTTTCCTGTATGAATTATTGTGTATTTGGTGCAACGTTGACGAAACTATTGCTGCGGCGGTAGATTGAACCTCTATGGTTCTGGTGAGAACCTAGCCCTTAGCCACTACGCCATTTAGAAGCCGCTCCTTAACGAATCTCACAAAGCGAACGAGCAACAGCGCAACAGCAAACGCACGCCCAACGACAGAAGCACACCTATTGCAATGCCTTTGCAATGCAAGCTATTACAAACATATAACACATGCGGGAAACGGGAAACGGCTAACGCTGAAGACAGAATTCAGCAATGGTATCGAATCTATACTAAGGTTAAGCTGCTTTACGAGGAAAATCTGCATCTCTGCAATTGTGTTGCGTACTGCTCGATCCTGGCACATATGATGTATTTTTATTGTTACAGTTTTCATAGCTCAACTGCAAAAAGCAATTGAGAGGTGATCGGAGTTATCCAAACGTTCTTCACAGCTTATCGCTTATACGCCAAAATATCTGGCATGGTTTCAACACTCGTAGAAAAAGCTACTTTTAGCACTAGAAACAGCTGCTAGTTTTGTTTTCGTCGTAAAGACTGCATTTAGGACACATGTCATTTGCTTTACTAAACATACTTAATTTTACACTGCAGCAAGACCCGAGGGTATTCTGCCCGTTGCCCCATAAGCAGGCTGCTAATAGAAATGGGATTCCCATCTCCATCCTCATGGGGAAGAGAATGGGGTGAGGATGGGATGAATTTATTTTCATGGGGATCCCCGTCCCGCGATGTGGAAAATTAGTCATTGAAAAATTTACATATATGCTTAAATTATTAGCTTGCAATCAAAAAGTGGTTGTATTGTTTGCTTGTATTGACTGTGTTGTAAATCATTGGACCACCGTATAATTCAGAGAGAAAAGTATCTGTAAATTTATATGCACAGTACTTCACTGTTGTATCTACTCTGGATGAGAGAGCTAGTATCAATCATGCAAAAAGGTGCCCGTCGGTGTGAGAGATATTCGTATCACACAGCATAACTACAGAGTTTAATAACGCCAGTACGTAACCATCCAAAAACTAGAGACTATTTAGTATCTAGTCAGTGCTGGGGCCTGCGGCTGTTTTGTGCTCAGCTACCGGGCGTGGCCTCGACGGCGATGAGGCTTTAGTGGGCTTGCCCACCGTGGATCATAGCACAGTTTTATTAACTCACGAACATTTGAAACAACAAAAACGTGGATCCAGCGTTTGTTACTTCACTATAAACCAATATAAACACTTTTTGATGCAAGCTATTAATTTAATTATCTATGTAAATTTTTTCAATAACTAATTTTCCCCATCGTGGGATGGGATTGCTTGCCGGATCATGTAAAGAATTTCCCCCGTATCTAAGGGAGAATTCTTTACATGATCACCTTGGGGGAAGCTATTTACATGATCCGGCTAGCCCACCATCGACCATTAAGACAGTCCTATTGTAATAAAAATGAAACGTCAAACTTTCCGGATTTAGTAGTCCGATGAGTGATTGCTGAAGGTCGCTTCAAAACTCGCCCTGAGGATTCCATGAGGACAACTCTGTGATTTTTATGGTGTGGGGATACCTATGGCGATCCCCATGAAAATTTCATGGGATGATGTGGGGATTGAAAATATAACATGAGCATCCCCATAAGCAATAAAATATAACGTTTTGCTATATAATTTTCCAATTATTCTCGATAAAAGCCTTAGCCAGCTAGTATTAAATTGTTGCAACACTGCTATTTGCATTCTGGGCCATAATTGTAACGGCAAAAAGGCCAGGTTTGAATACAATGCAAACAAATTATAGATCCTATCTCCACTTATTACGAGAACCACTCAAAGATTTAAATTGGAACAAAGCGAAAGGTTGTATATATCTCTGAAATATGATCTTCACCAATAAATTCATCAATAAATGATTTATTGAAATTGGTTGAATAATTTACACGTTTTGTTGCGCCGTTCTTGGAAATGTGCCATTTGTCATTGAAATGTATTATTTTTATTGCGTTAAAACACTAGCTGGAATATAATTGTGTGACTACTACAAAAAATTTAATGAATTTCGCGCATAGGTGTTTTTTGAGCTAATTTTGCAATAAATTTCACGGTTACACCGTTTTTGTCACAGGCGTAAGGTTATGACATTCTTTTCACCTTTGGCATATTAGTCGTTATTGTAGAGCTAATGTCATTTTACAGACCACTTTGTTGTAAAAGGAAAGCAAATCCAAACGATAAACTTCAAATATAATGTTGGATTGCCGCGCGGCAAGCGCCTCTGATTTGTTTGACAGCAAGCACCTGACGCTGCACATTTAGTTTTGCTGTTCCATTGATGCCGTCGAACTATGTATTATGACTTTTATTGGGTTAAACGCTAATGTATATCAACTCAATACATTTTTATGTGTCTGACTGTGACATTTTGAAATGAATAGTATCTATCTGCGGTCATGACAATATTATATATTTCAGGCAATACGCATTCATATATAGTTTAGTTATTTGGGGTTTTCTTCATACAGGCGACCTGACAAATGTGCTAGGAGATAGGAAACTGATCAAAATTTTGATATCTTTGCAGACATATTTAATAAGCTGCACAAAAATATGCATAACTGCAGAACATGACAACCTTAATAGTTGCAGCATATATTGTAGCCGTTGGTTTGGAAACCCTGTGTCATATTCGCCATTCATCTGCTCCTGAGTTTTACGGCGTTCACGTTATAATGCCCCTACGTTTGGAAATTTTTACCTCCTGTGGTTGCGACTATACTGTAACGACAGCAAGGGCCACATCCTCACTGAATAAATATTTATGAGGGTGTCCGATACACCGTCTACCTAATACGCCTTAACATTACGGTATCAGCGACATCACATAGCTACTCTGTTTTCGCGGAATGACGGTGTCACGGACACTATCAATAGCTTATTTGATGTGCAAAACTATATTTAGTAATCAACAGTTGTCTATTTATTAAAGAGAACACCAATACACGTTGCTTGCTAATGCTTTATTATCAACACTCTCTGACGATGTAAAGATATTTAGTAAAGGGATACGGAAACGTCATAGCTTACAGTAGTAAATTGATGGAAGTTTCTCAATGTTACAATACTTCGTAAAACTCTGGATTTCGAGATATCAGAGTTTTATGAAGTTACTCTAGTTTTCTGAAATCATTTTTTCGATACTTCATTTTATGAATCATTTTGAAAATATACTGGATGGAAACGAGTCATTAGTGAATTAGGGCAGTGAGCATAAATTTTTGGCAAATGAGGACGATAAGACTCAAATTCTGAAGGACTTTCACGATGCTTGAAATAATGTTGACGGTGACCGTAATGTGGGTACAATTTTGCAGAAACAGTACTGGCCAAGCTTCAAGTGTGATGTCGAGTCATACAATAAAGCTAGTGAAATGTGCCAAAGAGATTCCAGAAACTTCAACTAGGCTAACACACCCGTAAATCTCAGTGGCTTTGAATAGCATGGTATGACTTAGAGGTAGACTTGATTACAATGCTGAAATCACTCAGTGGAAACAGGCGTCCATTGTCTTATCTATGGTGTGTCTCACACTGTCTGTGGTACATAGGTTCCAAACAGTGACGACATTATAACGTGAACGCCGCATGAATAGTTGGGCTGGTTTGGGATTCCCACCTACGATCTCCCATCTTTGGGATCCGCAAGCACACACTCTACTGACCGAGCTATCCCTGCCCGACTTCACAACAGATATAAATCCGCGATGCTCAACAAAAAAATAGCAAAATGCAGTAGCGGATTCAGATTTCACGGGGGCGGGCCACCTCACGCTCAAGGAGCCGTACTTCCCGAAGCGCACCCACTACTAGGCGGCGCACGCTCAAGACGCCGGACTCACCGAGGTCCGCTCATTCCGAAGCGCTGCATCTCCTCCCTTTCCCAGACGCATCAAACCCCTCGAGGCATCGCACCCCTGCGTAGGAGCTGCACCCCTGCCCCGACCCGCGGCACCTTGCACCTCCTCCGAGGCGCCACGCACGATGCCCCAGGCGCCGCACTCACCAGGGGGTCGCACTCTGCCGCTGAGGCTTCGCCGCCCCCCGAAGCACCGCTCCCCCTACCGAGGCACCGCACCTTCCTCCCGAAGGGCCGCATTCCCCTCCCCCGAGGCGCTGCACCCTCACGCCCGAAGGGTCGAATTCCCCCCCGAGACGCCGCACCGCCCATTCCACACGTCGCCCCCCTCTCCGAGGCGTATCGCACCTCCCCCGAGCCGCCGCACCTTTCCTCCCGAGGTGCCAGGCACCATGCCCCAGGCTACACACTTTCCAGAGGCGTCGCACCCCGCCGCCAAAGCGCCCCCGCTCACCGAAGTGCCGCACTACACTCCTCAGCCAACGGATCTTGGGCACCTATGCATGTTCCGGTAGGGGATACGACCAAAGGATGCCTCCTTTTATCTAGCCTTGGCAAAATAATTCCGTGTATTAGCTAGCTAGCTACAGTAGCTATATACGCAAGCTATGTTTGTAGCTATCTTAAAATACCATCACGTTTGAAAATTAAAATATTGGGAAAAATCCATTTGGCCTGGTATTATGATCTGCTGAGAAATCGATGCGCAACAGTTTATTTGCTTGGGGTTCTTAAGACCATTATGTACTTTGAGTAGGTGGTATAGTGGGCACCCTCAACAAGAGGGAAAAATTAAGACGGTGTGTCTGACACCCTCGAAAACTGCAAAACACCGTGCTGAAAAAATTTATTAAATCGTGGGGTGTACAAGACAGCCTGTTATCCACGGTGTGTCCGACATTGTGTGGGGGACATAGGTTCCAAACAGTGGGGACGTTAAAACGTGAACGCCGCATTAGTTTAAAACGTTTGGCTGAATTACTATAACAACAAATTATATAATGAATTGCTCGAAGTAGAAAGATCAATGACTGTGGCTAGAAATCCAGGAAAGTGTCCTCCTAAAATAAGTTCGACTGCTACGATTGTGCTGTAATAATCCTCATTTTACAACTAAAGACTGCAGTTGGGTTGATTCGGATAAGATTAGGTCTCGTTACAGACCCGACTCGGGTTGTCGCGAAAGAATTCGTATCCGGTGGTGAGTAACAAAAAAGAATTTGACAATACACCACTTATTGAACGGGCTTGATTGCGTGAAGTTTCGATTGAAAGACAAGCTATGGGTCTGATACGAATGGTGTACCAAAATTTATAATTCTGTTTTTCAAGAAGAAAAAACTCAATTATGTCGAATCGAAACTCATTTCATGGTCAACCGATGGCTGTAAACGCTGGTGATTTCATTTAACAAGCATTTCAACACTGACTACTAACACTAACACTGAATACTAACACTGAATTTCTACCTGGTTATCAACACTTTGATTTGTGTTAAATAAAAATTGCTGTCATTACTTCGTTTAAACTCTACGCTACCGTTTTTACAAAATGTTTTTGCTCGTTTTAAATAAAAAGCACTGCCCGAAATTTTGTATTAACCCATAACCTGTGGCTTTGAACAGTGAGATAGAAGTACCTTCGCAAAAGTGTATATAACACATATAAGTTCGTAGGAACGATTTGTAGTGGATACACACGACTGACACGATCCATTTTTCCGTACCACCTTCAGAATTAAAACTTTTGGGAGGTCATGGTATCACTGACAAACAAACCAAAAATTTTAGCCTCGAGCCTCCCGCGGGAGTCGATTGCGGGTAAAATCAACACTTTTCCTTTAAGAACTCTGTATTCTGTTTAAAAAGAAAGATCAATCCAACGATACGACTTCAGACAGGGTAATTTTTTCATCGATGGTGTCATACATGGTTTGCGAGAACAAGTTCAATTAAGTTAACTTTAGTTTGAGTGCAATACAATAAATAATTGCTGAATGGATTCAACTGATCGAGCAAGCAGAACGAATCTGAATGAATTAACTGATCGATATGCTGCCTCTACATAATTCAATCACTGCAGTTGGCGCAAATTTAATTCCATTCACTATAGGACTAATTCAGTATGACCCTGCCAAAATTACAACAACACACAATTTTATTTTGGACATTTCTAACTATTTTTGGGTATATATACAGTATAATAATTATGTACCAAGCATTATTATTAAAGCACTTTATGTAATCAATTTTGCACCGAAGTAGTTACCTGCAGCAATGCGCTTCATGCTATTAATTAAAGAAAGTTCGGTTATTGGTTTTTATCGATTTATGTATTATAGTATTCGCCGAAAATGTACTGTCGCAACCCTCTTCCACCTAAGCTTACGGCTCGCTCAAAAGTTATGCATTCGAAAATAGAATTTTACCAATTCTTTAGGCGAAAATAGAATTTTACCAATTCTTTAGGTCCAGAGTTAATTTCTATTTCGAGTGCAGATGAACAATAGGTATCAAACCTGAACTATTGAGTGAAAGTCATATTCGGTAGTCACTGTGCTATTTCGGAGCTATTGCTTGAATCTTTAAGGCTCCTCGCAAAGCATACAAAAACACTTTTACTTTCGTACCCGAATAACGAACTTAATGATAGAATGTTTGGTAAGGCGTATTGTACATACAAAAAGGTTTTCTTGGCTAAGCTATATAGAAATTGAAGCGGCTACATGCTTAAACTTAATAAGTCAAGACTTAATTAAACAGTTCGTACGATAGCGGGACTTGTGATCTCAACTATCACTTGTATCAACTAAGACCGTCAGACTCACTTCAATGTACAGCTCGTGGTGAGCTCGACAAACCAAAAAACATAATATGCAGATATAAGACTTCCAAATCAATGAGAATAAAGTCTTTGCATTATCCATTGTTAAGTCTTGCGAAAGATAGCGGTATTAACAGTAAAGGCATATATATAAGGTAATATATTGAGTCAGAACCTATTTAGTTTGTTGCGATTTCCATCTTCGGCGTTTTCACCGATGCTCGCAGTCCAAAAACGTGCACTTTCGCAGTTTCAAAGATAGCTTGAATCAAGATCTTTTTTTGTAATCTAAAGTCAGTGGTACAGAATATTATATAATATGATGAATTTATTTTCACAGCAAAGTTTTCCTGTTATCATTCCAAAATTAATTTACATGCGCAAAGACAAGATGATATAAAATTGTAAAATTCTACTCATGGGTCTAGATAATTAGTTGAATACTTCTTACTAACCATTCAGCTATCTCGCAGCTATTGCACGAATCCTTAAGGCTCATCGAAAAAGCGACCAAACAACACATGTACAATCATGCAGTACTCGCTGGATTTAGTTACTACAACACATTCAATTGTAATTAGTTGTTGTCAAGCAACACTAGGATTTAAAGGATTAAATCATATACAGTTATTGCTATATCATTATCAGCCTTTTAGTAATCTATAAAACTGTGCATGAATCGTTGTGTTGCAAAAAACCTTATGCAAAAAAATATACCGTAGCAACTATGTCAGCATGACGCAAGATTTGAGGCGAACTAGATAAATAAAAGTCGAGACTAATAAAAACAAATTTCATTAATACATACGTTGCATCGTGAAGAAATCAGTATTGAAAATAGCTTATCGGTAGACGCAAAATTTTACATTAGTAACCTGAGAAATTATTTAACGTTCCAAAACCGGTCTAAAACATGGTACTAGCGACGCGCATGAAAGGATTAACCAGATTCCTACTGTCCCTATGTACTATCTAGCGAAACCACAGCTGTGAGAACGGGCACCGCGAAGTCGGCGGGGAAAGAAGACCCTGTGAGCATGACACTAACCGAATAAGAAAAGAAACGAGGAATTGTGAGCTGTGAAAAATTTTATCCATAACAGCGAGCGTGATCGCTTTTGCCAAATTTTGGACCAATTCAAACTACAGTTGTCACTCGGTAGTTAGAGAGCTCAACCTGGTAAACCATTCAAAGATTAAAAAGCAAATTTCGAAATCAGTAACAAACGCAAACAAAACATGAAATGATTAAAGGTAGCGTTAACTTCGGCATTGTTGCTGAAGTGGTTAGTACAACATAATCGTACATAGAAAATTTATACAGCACAACTAAATGCCTTTTCCAGCAAAACGGTTGAGGTTCGTGTTCCTTCAACGCTTTGACATATTCTGCGTGCAACAATTGAATTCATGCCTAGCTGAATATTTTATTTACTGTGGATTAACTATTATTTTTGGACATGAGTTATTTCGTTTCAGTAAAGATGAAAATTTTGTCGCAGCTAAATACTCTAATTTATTTTCGAAAAGGTACTATAACTTTCCACTTACCATTTGAAGATTTCTTTGGCACTTTTTCTGCAGAATTAGTAGTTATTCCGTGATCTGGGGTAGGTACGTCAGATCGCATGGCATACATCGGCATTGTTCTAGGTGGGGTACTATCTGACTTGTTCATAGCAGAATCCGACTCCATTTCAGTGCCTTTATTGACTGAAAAGTTTATATCTTATTTTTCTACCTTCATCATAAGGGACAAAATAAAGACTATGTTACTTTGTGGGTTACAGTCAGAATCACTTGCACCTAGCAAATCTTGCTCTCCGTGTATTTGCAGCGACACTTTATTAAGTATTTAGATAACTGAGCATTTATCGGATCATTGTATTAGGCATAGTGAAATAATATTTTAAGGCTGTATCGATTTTTAAAGCCTATAACTCTGGGAAAACTATATACATTCGCAATGTTGCTTCTCACTTCACTTCACTCAAGGTCATTCAACTAATTGTGCAGGAACGTCCGCTTTTAGGTACAGCATATGAACCAGTCATCGCCATTGAGTTGTGTCGCTTGCTAGATCTTCTACGATGGCGTTGTATGATCTATCTAGTTCATCGACCAATATGTGTCTTAGAATTGGTTGAAATCTTTCAAAGTCGTTTTAGCCCATGTCTTTTTGACACGTTCCGAATACATTTCCAATCGCTGGGAATCGTGTTGTGGCAACGGCATAGTCGAAAGGATTACATCCTTCCGACGTGCCCCAGTCACTGAGCTCTGTGTATCCAGCCTATTTCGGCAACCAGAGGCTGAGGTTGGCATCGCCCTCTGATTTTGCCCTTTTCGAACTCTGTCGCGGAGACAATGTCATCTGAAATGTTTCGGGCTTCAGGATACCCGATTCTAGTAGACACCATGATTTAGACGCATACAGCAGGATCAATATGATGGCTGCGTTGAAGACTTTCATTTTTGTTTTGATGGTGATGTCTGTCCTTTGTTATAGTCGTCCTCGGAGATGTCTAAAAGCATATTTCACCTTCACTATCCGCGTTGAGACGTTTTCAGTACAGCTATACTAGGCGATAGTGCTGCCACTTGTGGTTAATCCAAGGTAGCAGAATGGGTCAACTACAGCGGTCTCTTCTTCGTTGACATACATGTTAGGCCACTAATTGATGGAGAGCAAGGAATATAGTTTTTGCGTGCTCGATGATAATACTGAGATTTGCTGTAGCTGCAGGGATAAAGTGTATCGTTGATTGTGCTGATAGCTGATCCTCAAAGAGGAAGCATATATCATCAACATAAGCTAGGTCTACTCGGGCTAGACCTTTCCCGAATGCAACTAGATCTTCCTCAGTGATACAATTTTGTAGGATCCAGCCCAATACAAAGTTGAATATAAAGTAGAGAAGACGTTTCCTTGTGATGATATTGCAGTGATGATTTTGAACACTGTGGAGGGTCCAACATTTGTCTGGACAGCTGATGACGCATCTTGCTACATGTCCTTGAGGATATCTACATAGAGCTTTGGCACTGCGTATTTATGGAGAACTTGCCACTTAGAGTCCGTATGAATGCTGTCGATGGTTGCGGCGAAATCGATGAAGGAGACGATGGTGGATTTACCATGCCTCATGCGCCCTTCCGTCCGCCTGATGTTTCGCCTCCAGGAATGCTGATCGATACCCCATCAACCAGCGGGCGCGGACGGGTCATGGACGCCCCCTTCGGGGGCGGTGCGGCAGAGGAGACATCAGGGTGGCGGAAAAGGAACCAGAGACCGAACGAAAGTGAGGTCACGGTAACCTCCCACGACACAACGGTGGGCGAAAGGACTAGCCAACCTCAAGTTCACCCAAAATTTTTGTTTGGAGAGGGTACCCTCGGACCTGTCAATGGTACGATTAAAGGTGAAAGACACGCAGAAAATGTAACGAAAATCCGTTTAATGACAATACATCCAAACCCCGGACCAACACGCCGCGGATGGCGAAGAATCGTAGATGAGATGTCCCGCGAGCTACGGAAGCAGAAACGCAGAAATAAACGACAACAGAGAAAACAAGAAACCGTCGCAAAAACAAACAACGAAACCGGAAACTTCGTCACATGGAACTTACAAGGAATCTCTATGCGAGAAAACAATCGATCGCGGCTGCGAAGGGCAGCAGAGTATGCACAGAGACGCGGCTGGGAAATAGTGCTAGTGTCCGAAATCAGAGCAGAAAAGGTGTGAACTATATGGTTAGGTGAAGGCAAAGAACTGACAGCCGTGATCCATTCGAGGAAAACAGCGATCATCCTCCGTGGAAAAGCACGTCAACGATGGATTGAAGGGAAACAAAAGAAATATCATGGAAACCGCACGACAACTGTTGTCATTGACAACCTACGTCTGGTGGCGGTATACCAACCGCTGTGGGGATATGGCGAAACAGAAATTGATGCATACCGCCATGAAGTTAAACAACAAGTAGCGTTCAGCCCGACAGACGAAGTCTTAGTGATTGGCGGCGATCATAATGCGCAAATAGGAAGAGAAACCAGCTACCAAGGTGTATGTGGAAACTTCGGGTTAGTGACCCAAACCAACGAAGCTGGTAACGACCTGATCAGATGGTGCAAAGAAAATAAGCTCCCGTATGCAAACAGTTTCATAGATCGTCGCAATAGGGGCACATGGTTTAGCAAACCCCTACGACGATGGTTCGAACTTGATGGCGTCATCCTCAAACAACTTCAACGGCACAAGATCGTGAGGGGCATGACAACGATAGAAGAGTTATCGCTATCGGACCACAAACCGAAACTCCTGCGCATTCAAATAAAAGCCAAAAAACGACGCCATTTTGACAAAAGAAGTAAACCCAGAATAAACTGGGAAAAGCTATCCTCGAACACAACCAGGCAACACTTCACCACACTAACAATCCAACACTTTTCTGCTGCACCAATTGACGAAAACGACCAGCCAAACTGGAACCTAATCAGTGACATCCTGACTACATCCGCAACAGAAGCGTGTGGGATAGTTAAAAGACAAGTCGCAAACCCCTGGACCATTGGCCACGAAGACGAATTGCAAGTACTTCATGCAAACATAGCCGACTGGGTCAAACAACGGAATAATCTAGCAGAGTCTCGAACCACGCGCAAAAGAGCCCAAGCAATAGACAACGAAACCCAAGTGATACGTGACGGTTTAAAACATGCAAGATGTGAAATGAAAACGGCACTGAAAGGTTGGGAGACGCAGTGGTGGAATAACGTAATAAACGAGTGCCCCGAAGCATCAGACAAAGCTGACACAGGAAGCATGTACAGATCACTTCGCAAAATAGGCGCTCGGAACAATAAATCGATCGCCAGCACCGACATCACAACCACACAGTTCAAAGAAAATTTTGAGAAAATAACAACCGAATGTTACGAATTAGAAGCCGCCGCCATAGAACGAGCAGTTAAGATGACAACCGATCCATCCTCCGACTCAAAGGCGATAGAAGCGAACATTAAAATGAACAACATTCCATCGAGACAGGAAATTACAACTGAAATGCAGAAGGTCCGAGACTCAGCTCCTAGGGCCAGGAGGGAGTCAGAATGCGTTACATACAAAACGCATGTCCGGAAATAAAAGACATAATAACGAGGCTGGTGCAGTTCACGTTCCAGAACAGGGCGGATGGTTGGTGCGAATCCCTAAAGATTGGCGAAATTGTACCGCTGTTCAAAAAAGGGTCAAGGAACTCCACCGATAACTTCAGATGTGTCTGTCTCTTACCAATGGCAAGCCGTATTCTAGCAAGAGTTGTGGCGTCACGTATGCGTTGGTGGACCGAACATATGAGACAATTGGACGAGAACCAAAATGGATTTCGCCCGGGAAGATCCACCGCCGATTCCACACAAATTTTTGTGCGGATAAACGAAGACATGTACGATTGGAGGAAGCGTCGTCAAATCGCACACCAATAAAACGATCAAACACCAAATAACGGTGAAGACGAGGCGATCGTACCAGCTGCACGCTTACTCGATCTCAGTAAAGCATATCCTCGCGTGAATAAACCGGCACTCTAGTAATTATTACAACGCTACGGCCTAACGGGGGATATCCTGAACGTAAAGACCGACCTACATGAGACCACTGCATACTCTATACGAGGGTTAGAGGGAAATAGCGAAAGTTGGTACCCACAACGCGGCCTTCGAGAAGGCTGCCCCACGTCCCCAGTATTGTTCAATATTTACCATCAATCGGTAATGAGAATAGCCGAACAAGAAAGACGAAAAATCGTTGAAGACAACGGCGACGTCGTTGGGGTATGTTGGCATTGGGTTCCGGGCAAAAACCTCCCGAGCGCGAATTTATGGGAGAAGAAAAATAGTAACGCCGTAGAATGTCGATTGAGCTTATCACTATTCGCCGACGATACAACCATCATCGGTACGGTGAAAGAATTAGACAGAGGCGTCGAAGAAACGAAACGAATAATGGCTATGTTCGAAGAGCGTAACAACGACGACAAAAAAGAGTACCTGCGGTTTGGCTCAGAGGAAGCCGGAAAGACGCGAATGCTGGGATGTTGGGCTGGTCCAAACGAGGATGTTCGACAACACCTTCAGCGAGCTAACGGCATTTGGTACAAAGTGAAAAAACAACTGATCAAGTCAAAACTAACACGGCGCACTCAAGCCCGAGTGATAGAGGCAAGTGTAGAAAACGCCCTCCTTTTTGATTGCAACGTACGAACATGGCAACAACGAGAACTACAACAAATGCAAAGCCGCGTAGATCGCTACTACCGATACGTATGGAGTAGTAAACGCGAGCCGCCACTCATTGAAATGGCAACGAAAGGGGTGAATATGCAGGATATCCGTAATAAACTGGGGGTCAAATCTATCCGCTGGAAAGTAGAAAAACGAGTGCTCGAGCGAATCGGTCATGTACTCCCCATGGACGACACACGTCAAACAAAAGCCGCAACTCTAGGATGGTTTGCTGACCTCGAAGACTTTGGTAAAATACGTACAACAGCACGTAACTGAACGAAGTA
>JASANE010009422.1:0-11629 GCA_030248225.1 Trileptium ribeirensis | reverse complement strand
ACCCAGTGAGTGACCACCAGTTCAACAAGTTTTTACAAGCGTACAGTATAAAAATTTTGGGAAAGTGTCATACTCATTTGCTTTTTCTCATCCGATAATGTGGTGGTATTCGCCATAACCATACGATGCGACAGGGTTCCTCCAAGGTGTTCAAGTTTGTGCTTGTTACTCTCCAACGATGTCTAACTGAGTATGGAATACGACATTAGGGGTCGTTGGGAATATTCTAACGCTGGCAGAGCATTTTATGGGGTGTAGTAGATACCCCATAAAGAACCTTGAGGGCAGTCGATAGAACACAAAAAAACTTTGTTCCATTGCAATCTAATGCTCTGCCTACGATTCGAAACTCCTTAGCGTTAGGCGTAGGATTCTCCGAGCACTCTGGCTGGGCCTAGCTTTCTCTCCTTGTTTTGCTGAACCTAGCTTATATAAACCAAATAGGACGAATTGCATTTAAGAAGTAATGAAAAGCTAGTAATGATAGTTAACTTATAAAACACATAGCATGTGTTACTTCAAATGGATTTTACGCTAAGCCGCGTTTCTCTGACATAAAGCATTCTGTATTTCGTAATTATTCTACGTGACGTTGTCATATTCTTTATTCCGAAGATACACAAAGGCATATATGCACTGCATAAACGCTATAGTTCTCATAACTCAGGGATATAGCGGTTGCTTCAGGGGGAACGAGCAGGTAGGTGGGGGGTCGGGGTCGCCCCTTAGGCGAGGTCTGCCCTATTTCTTCCTCTATGAGCATGTATGATACTCTTTGTATCTCTTACCCTAACTTCGTTTGGTCTTTAGAAATTAGCTCAAAATTATCACGACATTTCGAAAAAAATAGGTCACTCTACTGGTGTTCCTAAACTACTATGATAGATTAGATGCAATGTCCGGCCGACACAAGTCTAAAGCCGTGGGGGGGGGGGCGGCGGGTACACGCCGATAATCATAATGGGGACCCACAAATTGCATAAGACTGCATATTCAGCAGTCGGCGCTATTTTTAAAATCACTGGGGATTTCCTTTAATAAAGCATTCGTAGTCCTACTTAGCGAGCAATGCTCTGAATTCTTTGTGGATCCCTAAACAAAACACGGTGTAGAATTTACTGGTTTACTCTCTTTAGTGGCCACTGCTTTGGTTTCTTTTATCAGATAGAGATCAAACGTTATCATGCAAATAATGCAACTGTTGATTTTACTGGGCGCTGTTGAAAAAACCGGATGGGTTCAGAAATATATATGCTATTATAGCGTATAACGTATTTATTATGAGGTAGGAGCACTGAACATCAGGAACATTTTGAATTGCTCTTATGATTTTATTTCTGCAGTAGTAGCCTTCTTGGGTCCGTATTGAATCCCTGTAAGTTGCAGATAACTTATCGCAAGATGCCCGCCTGGGTTTACCTTTAAATTCGCTATTATATAGAAGATATGACTCAAATATCAAAATTGGGTCAGAGTCAGGATGACTCCCACGTAGGCACCCCTGGATAAAGTTAATAAATGAGAAACTTCAAAGACCACCGACATCAGTTTACAATTAGTAATTAGGGATTTGCGTCCCCGAAGCAGCTTATAACTGCGGGCCTAGTGACGCTGTAGATGTGTCGGTTGCTTAAAAAAATTTACTAGGCGAATATCTCTGCACTATCAGGAAGAGTAGAATCTTGGGCGTTTTGAATTTTTAGATAATAATTTTTGTCTTATGATTTTACTACAAATGTTATTGGTGTTCAGATGACAAATTCTGTGTGCCAATAATTCAATACTAAGCGATTAGGTCGGCGAATTTTCAACTACCGTAAAAACTGTTGGACTTTAAAGATAATTAACAAAAGGGGATACAAAATGAAAAACAAAAATCAGAACCAGAATGCGGAAGCCTAGCTATGTAATAAATCCCCACAAGATTGCGGTGGTTATAATTTCATTGTAATAATTCAAACAAAATTATAAGAACGAACAGAAATTCGTTTGGATCGTTAGCCTCGCAGACCTCAGCTTGAATAGCCGAAAGCAGTAAAAACCAAAAAAAAACTATGTCACCTATATTGTTGTGGCAAAAAGCATAATGGTTTATGCTTTTTTTATAAGGCTGTGGATGTGGTACAAAAATTGCGATTATTTTGCAATTCAGTGAACTAGAAGTGCCCAAAAATTTGTTGGCAGCGGTGGGATTCGAACCCACGCATCCGAAGATACCAGTGCCTTAAACTGGCGCCTTAGACCGCTCGGCCACGCTACCGTCTTATCGTCCGTGTCTTTATATTTGATTTTCTGCTATTTAGCACAGAAGAAGTTTTCCAAATCATTTATGACTTAATAGGTTTGCTTAAATTTTGTTGACAAAATTGCTTTTACAGAACCTAACATAATCATAGCAATGCTATAGAAAGCTACAAAATGTTATGAACATCTAATATATATATATTATATATATATATATATATTATATATATATATATATATATATATATATATATATAATTAGACGTTATCTATTGATAACGCGTATTATAGCTAATTAGCTCTGGTATTTTAAAAGTGAAACGACGGTCATAGTAACGTTAACGGAGTTATATGCATACAATTTTACATTTACTAAAGTCGGTTTTCACACAGTTTGCCTGAAAATATTTTTTTTAAAACGCTGTAATACACTCGGTAACTGCTAAAAATTCAGCTTGTATGCGACGTCGAAAATCGTGAAAATATTATTGTGGCACGTTACTACCTGTTCATTTCTATTAAAATATTGAAACTAGCAAGTTCCTTAGTCCTCTCTTTGACACAAATAATTTGCGAATGGAGTAACGTTTGACAAACTCAAGCGAGAGAGCATGACTGGAACCTAGGAAATACGAGTGACTGTTGTGAACGCAAACCACTGAACTATCCCTGAGCTGTTGCTAGGTTTCTTAAGGTACCTCACAACACGAGCGAATAACAAAGCACGCGCAAAAATACAGCATACGACTAACTCAGTTACCGCAACGCTTTACAATGTACGGTGGCTTTATTTCCACCTAGAGAGTATGAAGAGTTTAATCGAAGCCATTGCATGAAAGCTGTTGATATTGCCGTTTTGAATATATCAAAAGTCTGCTCGCCATTCGACCATGTGCAGGCGGATATCCAAAATGACCGCCTACCTAAAAATTTAGTTTTAATAATCAAAAATTAGCCAAAACAACTGATTTATTTCGAAAAATGGTGATTAACAAAGTGTAGAGCAATTTACAGCCCCAAATAGGACCAACAAAATTCCCCTGTGAAAAGTTTTTAAAACCTCACTGGGATAAAAAGGCGCAGCTATGCGTTCTTTCCTGCTACAAAGCTTTCTTGATTTCAGCTAATAAAATTGATCTAATCAGCTTCTTTAATTTCTTAAAACTACTAATAGTTCTTGTAATTTTAGGATATCTGAGCTTGAGACAACAGTTTTGGGTTTTGTAGAAGAAAAGAAAATGCGTCTCGAGGAAGTAGAGCGTTTAAAATACAAAATCCAGGTAAGCTTTTTAAATGAATCGAAATATTCGTCGTTGGCTTTATCTCGAGACGTATTTTTTAAAAGTACACTTTAAATCACACGAGTAAACTTAAGATGCGCCCCCGACCATCCTCTTATGACACCATGTACAAAACGTTGTTAAAGAACAAAACTCGTATTTCAATAGCCGTATCCGATTTCGACATTTTTCTGTTCCATAACTCCATTAGGGAATGCAATTCGGTCCCTGTACTTTAACCCAATGTGTTCGTGAACATTTTCAAATTATAATGTATGAAATATGAAATTTATGTTCTTTAGTGCAGAAATGAACTTTGCCTTCAGTGAACAACTGAATGACAATTACTTTTGACAAAATAGGATAGTAAGAGGCTCAGCTTAGGTTTAGTCACGCATTATAATACCTACGCGATTTTTTTGCACTCAAATTTACATATCCCATATCTGTGCCTTTGGCATTTAGGCAATAGCACAGTGTACACACTACGCGTAAGGCGTTGTACACTGATTCCTAAATATAATTTGTAATTTCCTGCTTGTTTTTTCCCAAATATTTAATACAAATCAGTACTAATTTAGTTCTACAAAATTGGCAACCTTTTAAAAACAGAACATCCTGTGAATAAAATGTTTTTTTCGGACTCGATAGTATATCTTGGACAAAGCAGATATGCATAATAATCATATGATCATGATAGATCAGAATCTATAAAATTGCAGCAATTAATAGTTTTGTGTGCCCTTTTTAGACAACAAAGTAATCTTTAAAACGATGAATCCTTTTGAAAAATTAGTGAAACACTTTATGAGCTATAAAGAAATTGAGCCGCCTATAGTTTACTTGTTGGGAAACTATAATTGTGTTGGTGAACAACAAAATTTACACACTGTCTGGGGCATAAAATTTAAATTCGTTACCCTATATGATTTAATATAAGTTTTGCAAAATGTCTGCTATCTGCCAGAATATACCTACTATATGGTAATATTTAAAATACTTTCAGGATACTGTGGAGGAAAACGAAACGCTAAGCCGCGATTTTCAAGTGAGTGATCACGTTTGCAGCCACTTTTGGAAGCTTAATCTATATTTCAATGTATCGCCAAGGCCGATTGAATGTTTACATTAATCCTAATAATTCATAGACGTCGGAATTATTCAGTTCATAAATGGATCCAAAACAATGATCGATCGCTAAAGTGATCTTTACATGGAAGCTTAATCTATATTTCAATGTATCGCCAAGGCCGATTGAATGTTTACATTAATCCTAATAATTCATAGACGTCGGAATTATTCAGTTCATAAATGGATCCAAAACAATGATCGATCGCTAAAGTGATCTTTACATGGAAGCTTAATCTATATTTCAATGTATCGCCAAGGCCGATTGAATGTTTACATTAATCCTAATAATTCATAGACGTCGGAATTATTCAGTTCATAAATGGATCCAAAACAATGATCGATCGCTAAAGTGATCTTTACATGGAAGCTTAATCTATATTTCAATGTATCGCCAAGGCCGATTGAATGTTTACATTAATCCTAATAATTCATAGACGTCGGAATTATTCAGTTCATAAATGGATCCAAAACAATGATCGATCGCTAAAGTGATGTTTACAAACCTGCAGTATTACTGTTATGGTAATATCTGAACTAGCTTCATGAATCGATATTCATCTAACAAATATTTGAATATCTCCAATGGAAGCAAAACGGATATATTTTACGTGTAGATTGTTCGTTATAAATATGCATGTAACACATGACATAGCCGGCTCTGATAAGAAAACAATTTTCGGTTATTGAAGCGCGGACATCTTAACCGAAAACATCGAACCAATGATAATGATGTTGTGCGTCTTTTCCAGCAAAGCTTAACTAAAATCGCTTTAACCCTTTCATGACAAAATGAATTAGAGTATCTTCGTAATGTTTGGCAAATTTTTGACCCCCACCAGGAATAGATCTGGAATAGATAAACGATTGAAAGCGGCACGCAAAAACTGTCGCTCTATCTAGGACCTGTTGCTCGGTTTCTCAATAAACATATTAATTAAAATAATTACAGCCCAGAAACAAAAATAGACCACTTGGCGGATTCAGATATCACAACAACACTGCGGAATGAATGCTGGGGGTTCATTTTCGTAATGTTTGGCAAATTCTTGACCCCACTAGGAATAAAACTACGATTCTACGATTGAAAGCGGCACGCAAAAACTGTCGCTCTATCTAGGACCTGTTGCTCGGTTTCTCAATAAACATATTAAAGTAAAATAATTACAGCCCAGAAACAAAAATAGACCACTTGGCGGATTTAGATATCACAGCAACACTGGGCAATGAATGCTGGGGGTTCATTTTCGTAAATGTTTGGCAAATCCTTGACCCCCACCAGGAATAGAACTACGATTCTACGATTGAAAGCGGCACGCAAAAACTGTCGCTCTATCTAGGACCTGTTGCTCGGTTTCTAATAAACATATCAAAGTAAAATAATTACAGCCCAGAAACAAAAATAGACCACTTGGCGGATTCAGATATCACAACAACACTGCGGAATGAATGCTGGGGGTTAATTTTTGTAACGTTTGGCAAATTCCGACCCCACCGAGGAAATAAAACTACGATTCTACCATTGAAAGCGGCACGAAAAAACTGTTGCTCTATCTAGGACCTGTTGCTCGGTTTCTCAATAAAACATATCAAAGTAAATAACTACAGCCCAGAAACAAAAATAGACCACTTGGCGGATTCAGATATCACAACAACACTGCGGAATGAATGCTGGGGGTTCATTTTCGTAATGTTTGGCAAATTCTTGACCCCACCAGGAATAAAACTACGATTCTACGATTGAAAGCGGCACGCAAAAACTGTCGCTCTACCTAGGACCTGTTGCTCGGTTTCTCAATAAACATATCAAAGTAAAATAATTACAGCCCAGAAACAAAAATAGACCACTTGGCGGATTCAGATATCACAACAACACTGCGGAATGAATGCTGGGGGTTCATTTTCGTAATGTTTGGCAAATTCTTGACCCCACCAGGAATAAAACTACGATTCTACGATTGAAAGCGGCACGCAAAAACTGTCGCTCTATCTAGGACCTGTTGCTCGGTTTCTCAATAAACATATCAAAGTAAAATAATTACAGCCCAGAAACAAAAATAGACCACTTGGCGGATTCAGATATCACATCAACACTGCGGAATGAATGCTGGGGGTTCATTTTCGTAATGTTTGGCAAATTCTTGACCCCACCAGGAATAGAACTACGATTCTACGATTGAAAGCGGCACGCAAAAACTGTCGCTCTATCTAGGACCTGTTGGTCGGTTTCTCAATAAACATATTAAAGTAAAATAATTACAGCCCAGAAACAAAAATAGACCACTTGGCGGATTTAGATATCACAACAACACTGCGGAATGAATGCTGGGGGTTCATTTTCGTAATGTTTGGCAAATTCTTGACCCCACCAGGAATAGAACTACGATTCTACGATTGAAAGCGGCACGCAAAAACTGTCGCTCTATCTAGGACCTGTTGCTCGGTTTCTCAATAAACATATCAAAGTAAAATAATTACAGCCCAGAAACAAAAATAGACCACTTGGCGGATTCAGATATCACAACAACACTGCGGAATGAATGCTGGGGGTTCATTTTCGTAATGTTTGGCAAATTCTTGACCCCACCAGGAATAAAACTACGATTCTACGATTGAAAGCGGCACGCAAAAACTGTCGCTCTATCTAGGACCTGTTGCTCGGTTTCTCAATAAACATATTAAAGTAAAATAATTACAGCCCAGAAACAAAAATAGACCACTTGGCGGATTTAGATATCACAGCAACACTGCGGAATGAATGCTGGGGGTTCATTTTCGTAATGTTTGGCAAATTCTTGACCCCCACCAGGAATAGAACTACGATTCTACGATTGAAAGCGGCACGCAAAAACTGTCGCTCTATCTAGGACCTGTTGCTCGGTTTCTCAATAAACATATCAAAGTAAAATAATTACAGCCCAGAAACAAAAATAGACTACTTGGCGGATTCAGATATCACAACAACACTGCGGAATGAATGCTGGGGGTTCATTTTCGTAATGTTTGGCAAATTCTTGACCCCACCAGGAATAAAACTACGATTCTACGATTGAAAGCGGCACGCAAAAACTGTCGCTCTATCTAGGACCTGTTGCTCGGTTTCTCAATAAACATATCAAAGTAAAATAATTACAGCCCAGAAACAAAAATAGACCACTTGGCGGATTCAGATATCACAACAACACTGCGGAATGAATGCTGGGGGTTCATTTTCGTAATGTTTGGCAAATTCTTGACCCCACCAGGAATAAAACTACGATTCTACGATTGAAAGCGGCACGCAAAAACTGTCGCTCTATCTAGGACCTGTTGCTCGGTTTCTCAATAAACATATCAAAGTAAAATAATTACAGCCCAGAAACAAAAATAGACCACTTGGCGGATTCAGATATCACAACAACACTGCGGAATGAATGCTGGGGGTTAATTTTTGTAATGTTTGGCAAATTCTTGACCCCACCAGGATTAAAACTACGATTCTACGATTGAAAGCGGCACGCAAAAACTGTCGCTCTATCTAGGACCTGTTGCTCGGTTTCTCAATAAACATATCAAAGTAAAATAATTACAGCCCAGAAACAAAAATAGACCACTTGGCGGATTCAGATATCACAACAACACTGCGGAATGAATGCTGGGGGTTCATTTTCGTAATGTTTGGCAAATTCTTGACCCCACCAGGAATAAAACTACGATTCTACGATTGAAAGCGGCACGCAAAAACTGTCGCTCTATCTAGGACCTGTTGCTCGGTTTCTCAATAAACATATCAAAGTAAAATAATTACAGCCCAGAAACAAAAATAGACCACTTGGCGGATTCAGATATCACAACAACACTGCGGAATGAATGCTGGGGGTTCATTTTCGTAATGTTTGGCAAATTCTTGACCCCCACCAGGAATAGAACTACGATTCTACGATTGAAAGCGGCACGCAAAAACTGTCGCTCTATCTAGGACCTGTTGCTCGGTTTCTCAATAAACATATCAAAGTAAAATAATTACAGCCCAGAAACAAAAATAAACCACTTGGCGGATTCAGATATCACAACAACACTGCGGAATGAATGCTGGGGATTCATTTGCCACCAAAGGGTGTGACCGAGATATCGCAATTATGATGAATTTATGTTTTTTAAAATTTTAATATATTTTAAGGTGCGTTTATACTTTTTTGCTCTAATTTTGAGCTCAACGTTTGACCTCAAAAATTATATCTTGATAAAAAATTTAACACTAATTTGACAATTGAAAAATGTGGCAAACCATAAATGCTTAAAAATTAGAGTTCAATAAATATTCAGTTTAAATTTTTCAAAATATGCGTCTTCAATATCAAAATTTTTTTCCCTAAATTCTGGTTAAAGTAACTTTCAAAAATGTTGAAACAACGTTCAGACGTTGAAATTCATAAATGCAAAAAAGGCTTTCAAGATTTGAGCTCAAATTTTGATTTAAATTTGTTCAAAATTTGAGCTCAAATTTTGATTAAAATTTGTTCAAAGTTTGAGTTCAAAATTTGAGCAAAAGTTTGATCGCGTGAACGCACCTTTATCTTTACATGTGTTGTGCCTTCTTAAATCATCAATCGCTTTCCAGCGAAGGCAAACTACTGGCTTTTGTTCAAATATAGCAATGATTTTGGTGAAGTGTTAATGTGGGCTTGTATACCTGGTTGTAAACGTTGATTCTTGTTTTTAAAACTGTTACTACAAAAACTTAAAAATTGTTAAAAACTGGGTATGCTGTTAATTTCGTGGAAACATCCATTAAAATATATTAAATGGTTTGACACGGCTTTCAGAAGTAGCGATTTCAAAGAAGAATTTCATCATAATTCCAGAAATGGCCTTATAGTCTCTTGCGTCCATTACGCTGAAACCCCTAAAAGTGATTGCTCATTTTACAAAAAAAAATTAAAAATGGTTCGATGTATTAATGAAATTTTCTAGAAAAATTAAAATTTTTTTAACCCCAATGCAATAAGTATCAGAAACTTGAACGCTAAGAAATAATAATAATAGACAAAACGCCAATTAGTTTCTGCTTTTTCAAGAAATGAAAACATCGATGTCGCGCTAAAATTAGGTTTTGTTTTAGCAAGAAATCGCGCGACGCATTTCAGCCGAAACATCGCTTCAGTTAGCTCAACAAGCCCTCAACCAAATTGAAACCTCGCTGAACGAAGCTGAACGGCGCGGCCGTCTACGCGGTGAAGTTCAACGACTTAAAGGTAAGAAATTTTTTGAACAAGAATACTTTTATATTATTAGACTATATACGTAATTTTGTCAAAGTTAAAAACAAGAATTTTAGACATAGTTAATCGGACGTTTTTAACTTTAAATGAATCGGTGAAGTCTAATTTTCGATTAATTCTAGACTAAACAGTTTAGCTATCATTTGGTTGTTAAGTTTTAAATCGGCAGTCCGTAGGTAAAAAGTTAAAAACTTCACCATAACGGGAGTGGCACTCGTACATCCATTTTGGAAAATCTTACATCGTTGTGATGACAAAAATTTTAAAAGAAGAAAAATGTTTTGCTTTAAAACGGCGGCAAAAATTTTTCTAACTACAAAGTCTAAATTATACATGCTCACAGGGGAGTAGGATTATCCCGCCAGGGTGCTTGAATCCCTGCCTACCTACGGGCCTCGCCGATCCTCCCACTGAGACACAAGCCTCGCCTGAGGCTTCTCACCACCTCTGCCGCTCCAAAACCACCCGCGTCGGCGCACGCAAAATTTTGTCGGCAAAATTTGGGGCAAAAGTGGAAAAAAAGTGAATTTGGAGAAAAATTGGCAAAAATTTGAAAAATTTTTAGTCCAGAAATATTTCAAAATTTTTTCCCATGACAATTCCCTCACCCCACGCCCCAAAACGCCCGCTATTCCTCTGATGATTAAGACCTCGCCCATGGATGTCTATAAAGTAGTGGAAAGAACGGCCGCTTACGAAGAAAGGTATTTGTATATCACTGAAATATAGGTGTGTTTGCACACTCACAGTGTCTTTGTTATAGCGTTTTGTAGAGTTTTTCGAAAATCTTGCACGCGAAGCACAAAAAGCAGCTGCTCTTTCAACAGTTGCTTCATTTTCAAGCAAATCCCGAACAATTTCGGAAACCAGTTCCAGTAGCCACCGCTCAGCTAATACAACAACTATTGCCGGGGATTGTCTCGATGAACAAAAACCAAACTATCCGTCAGTGATATGTTATCGATCGTCGATTGGAGCCGAAAAACTATTTAAACGAGGTCAAAGCTTACGATTGCCTTCAACATCCAGCCATCCTGAATACCAAAAAACTACCGGCAACGGTAATGTTGAAATGGGAGATAAGGATTGCCGACATTCGATGTTGTCAAGAAGTCGAACTATCGGTATACCGGAAGAAGCTCGTCAAATGTGGGATAATTCGTGTAAATTTTTAGGTTTTATGTTTTAAACAATCACCTCGAAAGGGTTTTAAATAAGACTGGAACCATTTGAATTCTATACATTTAATTACTTGTTTCCGTTCTTAATAGTAGAATATTTATGTATTATATTTTCATATCACATCATTTTTTTGTTATTCATTCGCCATCGAATGATCGGATAATTTTTTACCTCTTTGAGGCATAGTTTAAGTATAAGCCTAAGTCCAAGCCTAAAGTTTAGCCTCAACAAACAATAGCCGCAATCACTAGGGAAGTATAAGTCTCCCTACTCCCATACCATGTCGTCACCTCTACCTTAAGACCATGTCGGAAACCAACGTCATGCAAACGGGCTATTCAAACTGATCTATTTGCTATTTCTCTAACAATATTTTATTACACAGAACAAATTGGCTTAATTTACTATTAATTTGGGTTGATTTAGCATGAATTGCCTCAGAAAATCATATAAGGAAGCGGGTGCTTAGTAGTAATAATAATTAGTGAAACCTTTCGATAATATTCGCCACAAGTGAAAAGCGTGAAATTCCCC